>JAZEWT010000017.1:5448857-5462465 GCA_036362905.1 Mordacia mordax | reverse complement strand
CCTGAGCAACTCAAGCTCTCATTCGTTAACAAGCGAGCGTGGCGGGAGCGGTTACCATAGGCTGAGCAACTCAAGCTCTCACTCGTTAACAAGCGAGCGCGGCGGGAGCGGTTACCACAGCGCAAGCAACTTGCCCATTACGATAACGGTTGAGGGTGGCGCGGCGACGATGTAGCGATTAGCGCAGCCGTTTTACAGCAAGAAGCTTCCGGGCTCGATTCCTAGCTTGGGTTCCTTTCTGTGTAGAGGTCGCACGTTCTCCCCATGTCTGTGCGGGTTTGCGCCGGGTGCTCCGCTTTCCTCCCAGTCTAATGACCAGCTGCTGCTGTCTACGTTAATTGCCTGCCTAAATTAGCCCGGTGCCCTGTGATGGATTGGGAGTCACACCATGGGTGCTGCCCCCGGCAGCGCTATGGTGTTGGTGGCCGTGAGTGGGAATCGAACTGGGGTCGAAGCCGGGTTCGTAGCGCGAACCACTGCGCCACCGCTCCCCGCGAGCACACACACAAAACTAATGGATTGGTGGATGCGATGGTGTGAGCGACAGCATCGACCAATGGTCTTTTAGCCTATGGCGTGTGAACCGCTCCTGGCGCGCGACGGGGGAGGGGACCCTCGCACCGGCACCTGAGTCTCAGCGGCACGATGGGCAAGCTTTCTCTGAATGCCCGGACCTGCCATGCCGTGAGGGAAGGCGCGAGTAGAGGGGTGGCGGCCGTGGAACCGTGCCACAGCCACCACCCCTCAGCCGCCCGCCACAGCCACCACCCGACAGACTGTGGCCAATACCTATGGTCTGCCACTGCCACTCCCTTGTGCAACCTGTCACTCACACTCCCTTGTGCAACCTGCCACATCCACAACCGTGTGCAACCTGCTACAGCCACTCCCTTGTGCAACCTGCCACATCCACAACCGTGTGCAACCTGTCACTCCCACTCCCTTGTGCAACCTGCTACAGCTACACCCTTGTGCAACTTGCCACAGACACTCCCTTGTGCAACCTGCCACAGCCACTCCCTTGTGCAACCTGCCACAGCCACTCCCTTGTGCAACCTACCATAGCCATTCTCTTGTGCAACCTACCATAGCCATTCTCTTGTGCAACCTGCCACAGATAATATATTGGAAACTACAACAGCCCCTCTCTTGTGCAGCCTACCACAGCCACTATCTTGTGCAACCAGCCACAGCCACGATCTTGGAAACTGCCACAGCCACTCCTTTGTGCAACCTGCTACAGCATCGTCCTTTACAACCCATCACAGCCATTCCCTTACAACCCGCCACAGCCCTTACCCACTCTTGGCAGTGATCACCATACACTGGTTGCCATGGCTTTGGCTGTCATCTGCATGTTTTGCCCTGCACTGTTGAAACATGGATTCAGCCTTGTTTTGTATTTTGCAATGGCTCAACGAGAAATGTAATTTAGTTCCTCTGTATACTGTCATTGTATAAGGATGGAATGACAATAAAGTGCATCTACGTAATGCTTTCCACGGCCACCAACACTATTCTCTTTGGTTCTACGCGAAGGTGCGTTGATTGGTTAACACGTCCCTTGTGTTGCAGGGATCCCGCGTCTAGAGCTTGCAAGCTCACTGGGTACCTGTGATAATAACAAACAAAATCGAATGCTGCCCAAGACGACTGCCTAACGCAACTTGCCGTGACCACGGCTCACACGAGGCCGCGGTCACACCTGCCTCGTGCCCGAACACAGCCACTAACACTCCCCGCTGAGCACACGGCCACACTGGAAAATACGGCTCCGACTGTTGATGCGGCTCACTGCTGCGCACTCGGTTGACAGGTGCGCTGTTCACCTGCGCCTGCTTCGGAGGAGATCTTCCTTCCTTTATTTGCTTAACAATTATTTTTTTTTGCTACGCGATGTCCTTCATTGATTTCTAGTCATTATTTTACCTTCAATTGATCTACTCTGATGTTGTTGACATGCCGTTCTCTCCACAGTTTGGTGCAGCACTTTATGATGCTCGGGTGAAAAGTGCTCTAGAAATGTAAATATTATTATCATCAATCCACTTATCAACACCACCCGCATGAAGATTAAAGATTTTTACATGGCTATAATATATCGTTGAGCGCTAATAGAATTTTGGTGGAGCTGTGGCGCAGCGGTTAGCACACCGCGCTACAAACTCTGTGGCCTGCGTTGGACTCACGGTCACGGCAAACATCGCACGTGGGGTGAGAGACGGCTGGGCGAGCTGCTGGCCAACCTTCCTGCACGCGTCCTGTCGGCCTCAATAGGCGCTCGCAAACCGCACTCACCCCCAACAGTCTCTCAGTCTACACGGAGATCTGTGTCATTATTTATATATATATGCGCATCTTGATCGAGTCAGGGCTAACAGCAGTGATGAGGGACGTCAGAAACGGTCTCGGGTGCTCCCCAGACACTGATCAGAGCGGTGAAGTACGTTTGGAAAACCGAGAGGTCGGGGAGGCCTTAATCACAGCACTTCAACTACGTTTGCAGTCAACATAAGAACCGATCTCGATTATAATAAACATGGCTACTGTGAGAGTACCACACGGAGCAGAGAGTTAACAGGCGGTGCAGCGGTAAAATCAGTGCCTAACAGAGTCCTGCTGAGGCAGTCAGATTCCCGTCTCGGGCACCTTCCTGTTTGGAGTGTGTGTTCTCCCCTGTTCTGCGAGGGTTTCTTCTGAGTTCTAAAGTTTCCTCCCACAACTAAACAAGCACTCATTACTTGTTCGACAGCATCGTAATATACAGGAAGCGGTATGTCCCCTCCCTCCCGTGGAATCCTTGTGGAGTTTGCACGGCGCGTTAGAAATTGTGTCGTTATTATTATTGATTCAAGTGACAAGAAATAAAAAGCACGGCGAGTGATTATTAAAAATTAAACGAGCCATGTTCTCGCTCACGGATTCATGGAAAGATCCCTGCTCCTACCCTGTATTCATTCATTCTAAGTCGAGAGTTGCAGTGACCTAGAACATATCCTGGCAAACAGTAAGGCAGGGCTATTCCCAGGATGGGACACCAATCCATCGCAGCGCATGAAATAAATTTAGTCAGCAGGCCAATTAACATAGACAGCAGTGGCAGAGTGTTTTGGACGATGGGAGGAAATCAGACTACCCAGTGAAAACCCACAGGGAAACAGGGAGGACTCGCAATCGCCGCATAGAGAGGCAACCGAGGCGGAATCGAACCCAGGGCCTTCTTGCTCTGAGTTGGCGGCGCCACTCACCGCTCTGCCACCACCGCACCGCCCTTCCCTGCAACAGTTGAACCAAAAATGTTGACTTTAATTAAAGGGAACGGAGCGCCCCCACCACGGCGCTGTAAATCTCGCCTGTAGGCTCAGAGACGGCGCGCGAGGCAGTGCGTCTCAAGGGTGGGGAGTGCCGTCTGTGGCGGTCACGACGCCCGGGGCCCGGCACGCCGGCGCACGACACGTACTCGCGCCGTGCCAACGCATGCGCGTGTACTAACACACGCGCTCGTACCGACGCTCGCGAGTACCGACGCACGTGCGTACCGATGCGCGCGCGTACCGACGCACACACGCGTACCAACACGCCAAGGTTCCCCGTATAGCCTAACAAAGTCTTGGGGAACCCATGAAGGTCGGAACAGCAAACAAGCGGGTGGGTGGGTGGCCAGCAGCACGCACGGCTGCCACCTTTGTCTCCGTGGTGGCCATGTTTACACCACTCGTGGTGCTCATTTGAGACCGAGCTGGTGCTGGGGGCAGCCCCAGGACCGAAGCGGAAAACAGTTGCGACCGTCGGTGGCTGTGAGCGGCAATTGGACCCGGGTCGACAAGTTTGCAGCGCGGCGGGCTAACCGCTGCACCGGCACTCCCCTCGCAAAAGTAGCACCACACATCAGCATCGCCCGGTGGACCGGCCCCACCACCAGATGGGCATCGCACTCACCCTGTGCTTCCGCTTGACCCTCTCACGGTAGAGCTCCTTGTCCACCTTGTCCGCCCGCGAGAGGCGCTGGCGCGCGCGCTGCACGTCAATCCCTCCGGGGCCTTCGTCGTCCTCGTCGTCCTCGTCCTCCTCGTCGCGTGCGGCCACGCTCTGCGTCGGAGGCCAGGCCTGCACCTTCTGCACACTCGAGCACACAGAGACAGGGTTCCTCCCGTGTAGGACCGAACGGACCGCCGACGGGGCGAGAGACGTACCGACTATGAAGGCCGGCGCGGCACAGGATAGGGTGGGTGGCTGGCAGCGCGCCCGTCTGGCATTTCCTCCCCGGTGCTGATGTTAACACGCACGGCACGGCACTGGGAACCCATTTGAGGCTGAGCCGACGTAGGGGACGGATTGGTTCAGGGGGTCGTCACCGGCGTTGGTCATGCGCACACGCGCACGCGCACACACACGCGCCTTCCAACAGAAAACGTGTGGTGGCCGTGCCAAAGAGAATTCCCGAATGCCTGGCCGGACAAACTCACTTGTTCCGGAAGACTTTCAAGCCCTCTGGCTAGGACTGTTGATGCGGCTCAATGTTGCCATGCCAGGATGATGGCTTTCTGTGCCTGTTCGCGAACATTTATTCCTTGTTTTTTTTTCTCCGCTTACTTTATGCGCTATAATTTATTGCTACTATTTGACTTTCAGTTGGAACTGTCCTGATGTTGTTGACATGCCGTATTCTCCAGAGCTCGGATTTGTACAAACCCCCCCCCAAAAAACCGTTATTATTGTTGCTAATTTCTCCACATCAGAGGGTGACAGTTGACATGCCGTTCTCTTCGCAGCTCTGTGCAGAGCTTTGTGACCCTCGGGTGAAAAGTATTCTATAAACGCAATTATAATAATTATAACTGCCTCTAGGTTATTGGAACAAAGTCAGATCTTCAAACTCGATTGGTGTCTACAGCAAATGGGAACAAGGAAAGTGCCTTTATTCCTTCGGGCGATATTACAGCTGTTAGGTAATCCTAATTAAAAATGTATTCCAATTATATAAAGCCTTTCACACACAGATTTCAGATTGCTTCAGGAAAGCACAGAGGTGGGGATGTAGCCACGCTATCAGATGGCACGAACCCGCCAGACACCACCTCCCTGTATTTTAGGATTTCATCTGCCAATGATTAATGTGCACCACAGCCAGCAGCAGAGCTCAGATGTTGTAATGTATCAGGATTTACTGACGCGCGTCATGACATCACACGGTGCGGGTACAATGGCACTGGATACGCACCTCCCCGTCGTCGGTGAACAGCACCCGTGTGTTCACTTTGAGCTTCTTCTTGAGCACGCGCTTGGCCACACGCACGCGGCTGCCGCCTCCGCTGCCGCCCGTCCGCTCCTTCTTCTGCGAGGTCACCTGGGGGGGGTCATGGGGAAAACTGGGGTCAGCGAAGGTCGAGCTCGAGATAGCGTCGCCGACGGCGTCACCACCGCGTTCCATCAACCGGTCGTATGGCGACCTCCGAGATCGGTCATCGCCAAGTCCCATGGTGTGCTCGGAGACTCGTAGACGTGCCCCATCCGTATCCCACCCCGGGACCTCAGGTCTTTCCTCTCTCGGGGCGTCTCTCACCCCTGGTCGCCAGATTCATGGACTCCACCATGACGTCCGTTTGCACGCCATGCATCAGCTCAAGGTTTACCACAGTTATCCAAGCAAGGTTCGATCCTGGCTCAGGTGGCTGTCTGTCTGGAGTTTGCGTGTTCTCCCCATGTCCATGTCACGTCGCTCCGACACCATTCCCCCATTGTTCAAATGTGCTGCAGTTACGCCCTGATAAAAAAAAAACCTGGCCTAGCTTGCAACATCCCTGATAATTATTGCTCCATCTCCAATATATCAACCCTAAGGTCCTTGAGTGTGCAGTGGCCATGCAACTCCAGACACACATCCTCAACAATAACCTCCTCAATCCCTTCCAATCTGGGTTCTGATTCGGCCATAGAACTGAAACTGCTCCGGTCAAAGTAGTTAACGACCTACTTGTCGCTGTTGATAAAGGCTTGTAAAGATTTCTTGCCCTTCTGGACATAAGCCCAGCCTTTAATACCGTTGACCACCCTACCTTACTGGAGTGGCTGCAGGGCATTTGGGGTCTCTGGCTGTGTCCTGCACTGGCTGAGCCTTGTACCACTACCACTGGAAGCAGTTAATCAGCCTCAGAGAATGTAACTCAGAGATCCAACCTGTTGTGTCTGGAGTTCCTCAGGGTTCACTCCTCGGCCCATTCCTCTTCAGCATCAACATAAAACCACTTGGTTATATCCTGTGCAGAATCAAACTCAGCTACCATTGCTATGCCGATGACATCCAAATCTATATCCACGCGAAGCCATCCATCAGTAATTATAATTGCACTTCTAGAGCGCTTTGCACCCGAGGGTCACAAAGCGCTGCACAGAGCTGTCGAGAGAACGGCATGTCAACTGTCACCCTCTGATGTGGAGAAGCTAATACACATCTTCATCTCTTCACAAATCGATCACTGTATTGCACTGCTCTCTGGCACCCCTGCCTACCTGATCAATCGTCTGCAATATGTGCAGAATGCGGCTGCTCGAGTCCTCACTCGCACACCCATTCACGATCACATATCCCCAGTACTGATGTCTCTCCACTGGTGACCGGTTAAATACAGGATTGGATTGAAGATCCTCCTCACCAACAAGGCTCTCATTGGCACTGCTCCAACATACATCCGTGACATACTTCTGGCACCCTCCTCAACACGACAACTTCGATCCTCCAATACGGGCTGCTTGCTGCATGTGCCCAGATCACACCTACATTCCGCTGCTCCCAGACTCTGAAACGCCCATCCATTAGAGATTTGATCAGCTAAGTCCGGGCGGCGCGGTGGCCCAGTGGTTAGTGCTGACGCCTCACAGCAAGAAGGTCCCGGGTTCGAATCTCTCGGCTCGGGTGCCTTTCTGTGTGGAGTTTGCATGCTCTCCCCGTGTCCGCGTGGGTTTTCGCCGGGTACTCCGGTTTCCTCCCACAGTCCAAAAGCATGCTCCTGGATAGGTTGATTGGCTCGCAGACTAAAATTGTCCCGCAATGCCGGGCGATGGACTAGCGTCCCGTCGTCGGGTGTATTCCTGCCTTACACCCTGTGTTTCCGGGATAGGCTCCGGCTCACCATGACCCTATATTGGATTAAGCGGTTTCAGATAATGAGATGAGATGAGATCAGCTAAGTCCACGGGAAACTCAAAATCTCATCTCAAGACTTGTTTGTTGGGTAAGTCCTCTGGCTAGGACTGTTAATGTGGCCGCTCACGATTGTTGTGCCAGCTCGGGAACATTTATTCCTTTCTTGTTTGTTGAAGAATTATTTTTATCACTGACTTTACGTCCTTCGATAGTTTATTGCCATTATATGTGTTTCAGTTGAGCTGTCCTTATGCTGTTGTTATGCCGTTACAGCCCAGATTTGTAGCAAACAAAAAAAAACGTTATTGTTGATGATTTTTTTGTTATGCCGTTGTTGTTGACCATTCTCTCTGAAGCTCTGTGCAGCGCTTGTCACACTCGCACGAAAAGCGCTGTGGAAGTGCAATTATTATTATGACGACATCTGACTTAACTGACTGCATCTGACTTAACTTACTGCATCCCTCTCTTGATATTTATCTTTGCTGGAGGCATAAGCCGCTGCCACCATCCCTCGTGTACCATTTAGAGGGAAGGGCTCTCACAGTACCCTGCGACTCCCAGGGTCCCACATCTCACCGCCATGCTCCCTTCAGTCTTTTATTCAGAAGAAAAGCCACTCCCTGTTGTCTGGCAGATTCCTGTGGCGAGTGGAGGACTGTCCACCCCTTATGACTGAAGCCAAAAGCAGGCCACCAGACCTCCTGTAATCCCAGAGGTCCAGCCTCTCCTCCGCAATGAGTATTGGAACATTCCACGTGGCCACACACCGCAGTTTTTTTTTATCTGGAGGCATTCTGAGGGTGGGTATTGAGTCTCCTGGCTTCACTAAATGGGGTTTGATCAGGAGACATCATGAACGTCTGCCTCCTGGGGCCTCCGGCACAAGCTTAGGTTTTTCGTTATTCGTGGTTTAGTGGCAATTAAATAGAGGATGGGAGGGGTAAACTGGCGCCCTGCATCTTTCCAGACCTCCCGTGGCCGCTGTGGAAGTTGTGAGCGCAGCCACCACGGTGTTACCGACCGGCACCACGAGGAGGAGGGACTTTGTTTTACCAGCCTACTTGTGCATACGCTTTACGCGCACAGAATGCACACACAAAACACGCGCACACCCGCAGGAATGCGCGCACACACACAACATTCATATGCATGCGCTCACTCACGCATGCAAGAGTGCACATATACAACCTACACACGCATAATGCGCGAGCACACACACAACACACAGATAACACACACATACACACACAACACGCGCACACTCACGAGACAAACGTCTCCAGTTTCCCCGCACGGTTGGACTGAGCACCGCCCCGAGTGCCGGAGGGGTGCAGCTGGCTCCCCGCCCGGCCGGCTCGTCTCCTCAGTGCTGAAAATTAAACCCCGCAGCAGGAACCTCACGCAGAGTGGACTGATGGGAGACCAGGGTCAAGTTCTGGTTCTACTTGCCCCTGATCTTAGTACATGCCTGAATATCAGGTACCGTTATTAGTTTACGAATAAGGAACCAGTGAGCTACGTTGCGCCTTTTAACAGTTGTCCAGCAGGGAGGGCAAAGCAAGTTACAAGATCTCAGGGCACTAGAGGCAATTTAGTCAAGACAATTATTCTGGTCTGCTTGAATTTGGAGAACGGAAGGAAACCTGAGTACTCAGCAAAATCCCACACGGACAGGGGGAGAACCTGCAGCCTCGCGTGAAAAGCATCTCGGTCGGGAATCGAACCCGGGTTTTGTTGCTGTGCGACGGCACGCTACTCACCGCTAAGCCACCGCGCCGTGCACGGGGTCGTAGCCCAGTGCGGCAACCACTGCTCACAAACATCACTCGTGTGACTTTAACACAGTGTGGAAGCCAGAGGCTGTTAGTGAGCGCCTATTAAGGCCACAATGGTAAACAATGAGATTGGTGTGACCAGAAACACGCCTCGATGCTTTTGTTTCCCGAGTGCTGATATTCAGACACCGCACAAGCGACTCATTTACAGCTGAATCGACCTAGGCGAGGGCCAGGACCCATTCACACATTCCGATGATGTCCCCGAGCCGTAGTGGAATCCTGTTCGCGAAGCTCGTAGCACAGCGCGCTGACATGGCAAGTTGACACTTTGCACGATTCCCCAACAACAATCAACATTCACCTGTTAGCGGCGTTAACATCACCACGGAGCCTGTGCTAGGCCAGGTGCACCTCGAGGCCACATTCTCCACACTCCTCAAATGCTAACACACAACACCACACACCCCTAACTGTAAACACACATACGCATTAATACAAAAGGCAAAGAATCCCTGTATAGCTTCAACAGACTGTTGGGGCAAGTACTGTTAGTGAGCACATGTGCTGACAGGGGTAGGTGGCCATGAACGGTAATCTTACACGGCTCACCGGATTGTAGCGCAGCTCCCTAACCACCACACTACCGTCCCACACACACTAACACCCGTACACACATGCAAACGTCACGAGAAACAACATTCAGATCGTACCTCCAGTCAGAAAAGCACTCCGAGGCACATAACCATTATCCCAAACACACACGTGTCATTTCGAGGCCCACCCACACGCCAAAGATGCTCACTCGCGCCAATGCTCGCGCCACTGCTCGTGAAGAGGCCTTCGCTATAATATTTGTATATGCTATTGTTAATCTTCGACGCTCCACCTCCTGTCTGCTTTAATGTTCCTAGATGCATAGCAACATTTAGGGAAGAGGCTCTATGTGGCGGCTGCCCCAAGCTTTTGAAACAATATTGCCGTGACCTTCAAGATGCCATCACTACCATTGTGGAACCACCTTCGATACAAATTAGTACCAAACATGTCAGCCCAGCTGAGTGTGATAAATTCATCGGTCTTTTTGAAGGCAGGGCTGCACATGCTCCTTTCTTTCACATTTTCCCATGCTACTGTTCCTCTTCTTTATTATTGTCTATTCAGGACGCTTGGGCTGCTTTCCTAAGTCTGTTGCCTCTGCAAGCAGGACAAGTGGCAGGACAAAGGATGAATGGATGGGATGTGCAATCTTGAGTGACTGCTGTTTGCTTCATGACTACGGCTGGGGTTTCATCTTTGTACAAGTCGGTGTTGTGAGTTTTTTCACCGTGTTATTATGTTAATGTTGACTTTTAGGATTACGCTTAGAATTTAATTCATGCACAATTGCTGCTGTTGAGTTTATTTGCCGTTTAGTCTTATGCACTGTTACGTTGGTCAGTTGGGACGTTTGCTGCATCACAATGAATCCCGCATCTCGAACTTGTATGTTCACTGGGTACTTTCTGCTGTATTAAGAAACATCTACCTATCTAACAATAATAAAAAAAATCTATCCATAAACCACAAGCCTAACCACAAGCCTAATCCCACACTCAACCCTAAATCATTTTGAGCTCTTATAATAAGCAAGCATGTTCATTTAAAAAAATATAAAAAAAACCTTAATGCTTTATCTATTTTCTACTTTAACAATGCTGTTTGTTGCTAGCCATGTCACGTTTTGGGACCTTAGGAATGTGCTCACAATGTTAACAACCTAACCCAACAATCAAACTGCACTCACACCCAAGTCTAACCAAAAACCCCATCTCCCAACACTCCTCATAAACACTGCCTCTGCACAAACTATCTCGAATGTGCCTGAACTCACCAGAGCTCAGAAGCCAGGCAGGGTCGAGCCTGGGCAGTGCCCAGACAGGCGACCTCCACGCACAGCCGGCTGTTACAGACTGCTGTGGCGCTGGTCTGTGGATACCAGGTTGCAGTGCCGGCCAAACCAAATTGTTGCGCTCTACGTCTATGCCTCCCAAATCATTGCTCTCCACCAGCATAAACAATGCATTGGTTCCACCGCCGCAGCAAGATGGGAGCCAAGCGGTAACACTCAGGTCTCACAGCAAGAAGCGTCTGGGTTCGATTCCTGGGTAAGAGTGTTCTCGTGTCTGCGTAGCGTTTAACCGCATTGTCCGTTTTCCTCACACAGTTAAGGAAACACTCACTATTTCGCTGATATTAACTGACTATACTGAGGACACGGTTTCATGTAACAATAAGCATTGGCTTAAGGCGTGGAAGCAGTCGCCCTCCGCCGACTCCTTCTGATTTCTGATGCCTCCCAAGCCGCTCTCTCCCTCATCGAGAATGAACCATTACAAATGGCAGACCGCCGTCATGACTAATGAACTACGGTCGTTGAACTTCACCCAAGACTTGCGACAGCGAGGGACAGGCCCTCATCCAGCAGTGGAGCGACAACAGGACAGTGCACGTTCCAACGAATGCTGGCAGCAGCCCGAAATTTTAACCCGAGTCTGATGCCAAACCCCTCACCATCCATCACTCAGGGTGAAAGCAAGAAAAGAGTGTGGAGGCTGGAAAACCTGTTTGAGCCTTGCCATGAGTGTGTAATGATGTCGGCTGGCTCGCCGGAGTGACACGGCGTAAAATATACCGATGAAGGTCTGTCACCGCTCAATGCATGACAATTGCTCTCCATAGCTGCTCTTTCGGGATAGCCGAGGGCTCCCTCTCCTTCGCGACATTTCGCCTCCCGTGCCGGAGGCATCGCCAGGCCTGGGAGGTGAGACGTCGCGAAGGAGAGGGAACACTCGACAAGGCTGTCCCGAAAGAGCAGCTAGGGACAGCAATGCTCATAATGTAATTTTTACAATGCTAATAATGTAAATCCACTACTGGATGAATTCCTCCCTGTGCTGAGTCGTGGGCGTTGTTTGAGTACAGTCCACAACACCAAGGGCTCTGCCACGCTGGCCCCCTGCTGGGGAGCTGCTCGCTCACCTTCCCATGGGCTGAAACCACAACATCTCGTGGTGAGTGGTGGCTGTACTTCACCAAAATGGTCGTCCGATGGTGAAACTTGGGGGATGGGATGGTTAACGGCTTCACGGCCGGTTCAAATATCGTTTGGGGGCGTTTAAAAGGCGCGCACGTTCGTGAACGGCTTCCACAGATTTTTATCGAGAACCCTGTGCCGAGCGCAGCCCCGCGGCCACACGGCTCAACCTAAACCGCAGGATGACAGGCGCAGCGTTGATGGCACCGGCGTGTCAGCGCTTGCACCCAGATGCAATCAATCGCAAAAAGCGTGACACCGACACGACCAACCCCTCACCCCCCCCCACACCCGCGTCGCCCCCCCCCACACACCCCACCGGCTTCACCCCTTCCCCATCCTGCCCCCCTGCGCCCCCCCGGGGGTGGTGGGAGCGGGCTCCCACCACCCCCGCTTTGCCCCTCCAAACCACCCCTACTTTTCACCCCTCTACCACGAGTGCCGCACCGCCGCCCTGCACCACGCCCGCTGCGACATCAACCGCCAGGCAACCGACGGTGGTGGCGGAGCAAGTAGCGCCGTCGCCTCGCAGCAAGAAGGACCCGGGTTCGATTCCCGACTCGGGCGTCGCTGCCTGTCTGGAGTTCGCGGCTCCGCTATGCATCCACGTGGTTTTTCGCCAGGTACTCCGGTTTCCCCCCCACAGTCCAAAGACACGCTTCTGCCTATCTTAATTGTCCTGCTGACTAAACTGCCCCCCGGTGCCATGTGACAGACTGGCATCTGATCTTGGAAATAGCCCAAGTTATCTACTCACCTCACTGTTGGACAACTATTAAAAAGAGGTACACAGCTCGACAGTTCCTTCCAGCTTGGATGCAAACTGGTGAAAGAGGGCTGTGCGGGTTGCATTACCAACGGATCACCGCGGCAACTCGGCGCAGAGGCAATGCCTGCGCCTCACGGAGAGACGATCCCTCCCGAAGTGGTTTGAATCTCTCATCGGGTGCCTCTCTATAAGGCAGAGCTTGCGTGGTAACCCCCTGTTCTGCGTGGTTTTCCTTTGACTTTTTCCCTCGTTAATTGGCTGATAGGGTCACAGTCCGGTAACTGTTGGCGCAGGCTGACCACGTGGCTGCCATTCCCACCCCCACCTGTGGTTTCCCCTGCACCTCCGAGCTGTTCTCTGTCTCTTCCTTAAATTAATAATTATTTGTCCGGGAGGTCGGTGAGCCTGCCCAGGATTGGTCACGGGCGTGGCCGGGTCGTACCACCGTACGCGTGCGCGGTGCGTTCCGCTGCTGCCCCAGCGCGTGGTGGCGCGGGACGGGACGAAGGGTGGGGGGAGGGATGCCGAGGAGCGGTGAAGCCTGGCCTCGAGCGCCATCGACCGCAAGGGACGGCGTTCTAGGCACGGGGCCCCCAGAGGCCCGGTGCCGCACGCGCTCAGGAATGAGCCTCTTTATCTCGTGCCGCGTCACCTGTCCGTCACTGTCCTTTTCACTCCCGAGGAAGAAATCGCGGTTACAGCCCCGCGAAAGAAGGAGAAATATCGCTCAAGCCGCCGGCAGGGAGAGGTTGATGGACGCGAGCTGCCGGAGCCTCGAGCGGAGAGCAAAAGCGGAGACGTACGCGACCGCTTTCTCGCCATGGGGAAACATTCCTGCTGC
>JAZEWT010000017.1:5432041-5448839 GCA_036362905.1 Mordacia mordax | reverse complement strand
AATGCGCAAAACCACACGGTGTACCTGCGGTGGATGAGGAACTTTCAAATATTTCAAAAATAAATAAATCGAAATGTCTCTCCCCACCGGTGCAGAACGGTGTCCCAGGACCTCGCTCCCTTCCCAGTTTTATTTTACACATAACTCACCTCATCCTCCACCTCGTCGTCCGCCGCCGCCGGCCCGCGCACCCGAAACACATCGCGCCGCTTCACGCTCAGCAGCTCCACGTCGTCATCGTCGTCATCAAACTCTTCCTCCAACGAGCCCTTGGGCGGGTGGACGGACTTTTCCGCCTCATCACCTTCCTCCCCATCTCCCCCTTCATCCTCGTCGTCATCCTGCACAACATCACCGCGAGCATCATCCATTTCTTCCCGTTTCTTCTCATCCTCCACATCATCATACTTCTCCTTAGTGTCTCCCGCATCCCTTCCTGGTCTGCAGATCATCATCCTCATCATCATCCTCCTCCTCTCCATCACTTTCTCTTTATCCTCATCCTGCACATCGTCATCCTCCTACGTGTCTCCCCCTCCTCGTTTTGGGCAGTCCTTTTGCTCACTGTCGCCAGGATTCCGGAGAGTGCAGGATGAGGAAGAACGGGATTTGATGGAGGAGGAAGGATGCTGAGGATGATGATGTGTAAATGAGGAATACATTGGAAGATTTATAACGAGTTTCATGCACATTGGTATCCCCATGGATCATAACCTTATCATGATGAAGAGGTTTGTGTGTGTGTGCGTGTAAATACATTTCTATCCTATGCCACATTGAATCAAGCACTCCTGCTTGGGTCTCCCTTGGTGAACAGATCTGAAGTCTAGCGCTCCTGCTAGGGTCTGCCTTGATGAACAGGTCTGAAGTCTAGCGCCCCTGCTAGGGTCTCCCTTGATGAACAGGTCTGAAGTCTAGCGCTCCTGCTAGGGTCTGCCTTGATGAACAGGTCTGGAGTCTAGTGCTCCTGCTAGGGTCTGCCTTGATGAACAGGTCTGAAGTCTAGCGCCCCTGCTAGGGTCTCCCTTGAAGAACAGGTCTGGAGTCTAGTGCTCCTGCTAGGATTTTCCTTCGTGAACAGGTCTGAAGTCTAGCGCTCCTGCTGGGGTCTGCCTTGATGAACAGGTCTGAAGTCTAGCGCTCCTGCTTGGGTCTCCCTTGGTGAACAGGTCTGAAGTCTAGCGCTCCTGCTGGGGTTTGCCTTGATGAACAGGTCTGGAGTCTAGTGCTCCTGCTAGGGTCTGCCTTGATGAACAGGTCTGAAGTCTAGCGCCCCTGCTAGGGTCTGCCTTGGTGAACAGGTCGGCAGTCTAGCGCTCCTGCTCGAGTCTCCCTTGATGAACAGGTCTGGAGTCTAGCGCTCCTGCTGGGATTTTCCTTGGTGAACAGATCTGCAGTCTAGGTCTCCTTTGAGGGTGAACAGGTCTTCAATTGAGGTTCCAGACAAACGATTTAAAGACTCTCTAATGGAGGCTGGCATCAGGAAGGGCATCCGGCCAGAACATGCTTCTCTAAAACCTCAACCTGGGCAGCCACCATTTAAACCGGTTCTGTTTGCTGTGTGTGTGTTTCATCCACGCTAGATCGTATTTACGGGCATTATCCTGCCCCCCCCCCCCATCTGCAGACGGACGGACGACGGAGGGAATGCGCTGCCGCCCTCAGTCAGGGCGATAGACGTCACCGAGATACGCGCGGTTGTCGAGCGCTGCACCTCTTCGCTGGACGAGGAAACTTCAGGCGCCGACGGTGGCGCGACGGCAGCTGTGCCGCCCCTCGCGGCATCGCCCCGCACTGCCTCCTGCTGCAGGTGCTTGCGGAACGCGTTCAGCTCCGTCTCCGAGTCAGACGCGCCTTCTGGGAGCGACAATACGAGAACGCAGGGCACATTATAAAAACTATCGTAATCGTCTCGACTCGCCGTGGAAACCTAGAGAAGTGCAGCAGACAAATTAATTATAACGAACAGATCTAACTGAACGATCATTGCGGCTCAACTCCAGTCAGCGAGGTTGGCTCTGGGACAAGGCCAGAAGGGATATAAAATGGCACCACAATTTGCTGAAGCCGACTCCTCTTCTTATTAAAAACAATCAAATTCATAGCATCATGATAACCGACTTGTCAGTAACGATACCGCAACACCACGTTTCACGCCAGCTTCGCTGGCGTGAAACGTGGTGCTGGAAAACCACGTTCTGTTTGCGTAGGGGTGGCACCTTCGAGCGCGTCCCGCTGCGGTGTGGCTTTCGGTCTGGGCTCCTCTTTTTCCAGCATGCAATGGGTCACCCCTTTCTGGGTAGCCACCCGCCTTTGGCGCGCTTCCTTCTGCAGAAAGCGGATGCGCGGGGCCACGGCCAGCCCCATCGACCTGCGCCAGATGAGAGGTCAACGTTCAATTTGTGACAACGAAAATCGGTTCACGTGCTTTTTATTATCTCTAAACATATGTAACATTTTAAACACATGTATGTACAATGATTTGTACGATCAGCGATGGCGTATTCGCTATTCTGGAATATAACAGCGGGTTTGTGGAAAGGCTAGGCCAAGGCCTGCAGGGACGATGATCGCTGGCGGTCGAGACTAACCGCGGAGCGGCAGCCTAAGGTGCGATCGCCCCCGAGAGCACAACACAACGATAACGACGATCACGATGAAGATGAAAATTATAACGTTGACCACAACGACGGAGGCAACACCAACGCAAAAACTGCAAAGTCACCGTCATCGTTCTCTCGTTAGCGAAGCGGCGCTACCCATTTCGCGACATGTGACCATCCAGCTGCCAGGGCCCCAGGCACAGGACCACGCGGGTTGCCAATTGGCACTAAACCGCAGAGGCCTCCACGACGAGCCCGCCCAGCTTAATTAGTCTGACTGAACATGTTGTGTGCAGTTGTGTTGAACGTGCTTTGTTCGCTATCGACCCCATGTTTATAATAACGGAGCAAGTGCCTGGACATATGTACGAGGGTATTAGCTTCAAATTCTTCAACCAAATGTAACGTGTACATATATATTATGTGTCTTTATGAGGGCGAATTTTACCTGCATAATACCAAGACTTCTGAGTCTTGTTTCAACTTAACTTCCCAACTATTGATTACACTGTTAGCTTTAAAAATCACACTTTGGCACCCGCACCATAAACCCTATTAAGCCACTCTTTCACCTTTATCAAGCTGTCAGAAGAACGTGTTACACATTTGGAACATGATCGCCTGTCAGGAGGGTACTCTGTTAGTCGTATTAACCGTTTATCATGTGAATTAATATAGTAACAAAGCAGAGAAACACGGACAATAAAATAGTCAGTAGCATAAAAACGTAGGTAGCCTTAATATCAAAGATTGTGTCTTTTTTTATTAGATGAAACACGCAGAAAAATGAAACTCATTTTTTTCATAACTTACAAGTTAAAAAGGAGAGTTCAAAAACAGGCTAGCAAAGGTAAAGATCGGAGCAGCCAAAAATGTGTCGGGCACTTCAAGATCAATGTTCCACAGCTTAACGTACAGAGCGGGTGCTCGGCAAGGTCTCAATACAAGGCTGTAGCAAGAGCACGGTTTCAGACAGAGCCTGCAGGGGGGGGTGGTGTCTCTACGTGCACTGCCAACGAGTAATTAATTTGCCGTGGACATTTTTCAATGTGGAAAAATGTGGGCGGTGAAGCCAGCAAACAATGTCCTTCTTTCTCAAATAACGTCATGGGATCTGGGCAGCAGGGTGGCACAGAGAGGTGGCGGGGGAGAGGGAAGACAGCCACACAGTAAGCCAGCACCAACACTTGCCAGACACTGCATCCTCGATGTATTAAGATGTTATTAGCCAAATAATGAGTGGGGGGGGGAGGAGGTGGTTAAGCTACGGAAGGAGGTGGCAGAGTGGTGCACCTCACAGAGAGAAGGTCCTGCCCAAGGCGGTTCGATTCCCACCTAGGGCATCTTTCTGTGTGGAGTTTGTGTGTTCTCCCCCTGTTCTGCGTGGTTTCCTCTGGGTTTTCCAGTTTCCTCCCACACCTAAAAAAAATATTCATTAATTAATTTGCCAATAGCATCGCAATATAACACGGTGTCTGGCAGATGTTGGCGCCGGCTGAATGCATGGCTGCCTTCCCCTCGCCTCTCTGTGGTTTCCTCACACCTCTACAATGATGTAATTCACCCTGGAAAAGGGCGTCTGCGAAATAATGATAATGAGACCGGAGCACCCAGCAAAAACCCACGCGGACATAGGGAGAACAAACCAACTCAACACAGAAAGGCTCTGAGCCAGGAGTCGAACCTAGACACTTCAAACTGAGAGTGCCGGAGGGGGTGGGGTGCAGGCAGGTACTGTACTCACAGTGCATACTGCGGTAGGGGAAGCTGAGTGACGTCGAACACCTCCTTGTTCTTCATGAGGAAGACCGCACGGAGGTACGACATGAAGCACTGTAAAGACAAAGACCCCCCCTCCCCCCGTGTAGCCGTCACAGACTGCAGAGTCAAGTTCTGTTAGCGAGGACAGAAGGGGTGGGTGGCCAGCAGCATGCCCAGACACCTTCGTTTCTCGAGCAGTGGTGTTCAAAAGGAATTCATTTGAGACCAACTTTAATATTCGCCACTGTTATAGGTCATGAGCGGGAGTCGCAAACTCGGGTGGCAGGGTTTGTGGTGCGGTGCACTCATTAACCGCTCAATAACATTCCCGCACACTAGCTCTACAAAATGCACACCCATTCACTCGTTACCTCTCCACCGCGTCGGGGGGGCATTTAACACGTGGTCAGCATTAGACGGCACAGTAAGCAGCGCCGCAGCATCACAGCAAGAATAACCTGGGTTTAATGTCAGGCTCGGGTACCAAGTTTGCGTGGAATCTGCATGTTCTCTCTGTTTCCGCCTGGGTTTTAGAGTAAGGCACACCGATTGCCTCCAGCCGCCGCCTAGATTAATTGTCCTGTTGACGAAATTTCCCCCGGTGCCCTGCGTTGGGACTGGCGTCCCATCATGAGCAGACCTGTGTCTGCCGCGATAAGCTGCGGCTCACCACGCCAGGATTAAGCTAGTGATGGTGATAAATGAATGGTGTGACGTCTGTGCCACTGCAGCAACCGACCACAACACTCTCATTCACCAGCCCGGTGAGAGAGGTCAGCGCACCGCTGCCATTACACTGCTTACCCGCTGCGCTCGTTCCTTCAGCTCCTTCTCCTGCGCTAGGAAGCCCTCCAGTTTTCCGCGCACGTCCTTCAGTTTGTCCGGGTTGACCCTGCGTGCGCACACGTGCAACGTCAACCATGCGTCATCCTAATTGGTCGCGATCAATCGGCTAGCAATAATAATTAATAATGTTCCGCGAGTCACGCCCCATGCAGCATTCGTTTGCCCACCACAAAAACGACTTGAAGGTACAGAGAGGAACCACAGATGTGGGGGAAGCAGCCACGTCAAAAGCCAGTGCCAACATTTGCCGGAAACTGTTTCTTTGACATATTAATATTTTATCGACCAGGTAGTGAATGTGGTGTTTTTTTAATCTGTCGGAGGGAACTAGAGTACCCGACGAAACCCCCACTACTGGCGGCGATCTCATCGCAAAACATCCCACTGGAGTAGCAGCCTCCTGACGAGTCTCGAGAATCAGCGAGGCTTTCATGGCTGAACAAAGGTGTGGAGGAGGCCCTTGTTGGATGGAGCGTTTGACATAAGGGGTGTACATGCACGCCTATGCGTGTACATCTGTGCATACACACCTGTGCACCCTAACAGCATTTTACCCAAGAGTGCTTTAGAGGCTACACAGGGGAGCTTTGTCTGTGTAGTAGTTAGTTAACTTCGAGACAAACCGGGTAATGTGAGTTCGATTCTCGGCCATGGCCAACATCAGCGGTAATAATCTAAAGTGGTGCCAGGCCTCCCCGAGTTCGACTAAGCCTTAAACGAGCACCTGCTGTGGCGCGGGAACACCGGGGAGACAAAGGTGGCTGGGTGCGGTGCCAGCCACATGGCTACCAGCTCGCGCGCCGCGGAGCGCTCACTGACCGTGTTGCCCTAGCAGCCTGTCTCGACTCAACTGGAGGATCGGTTGTTTCGCTACACGCATTGTCCCTTCCACTGTTCCCCTCTAATTTGAAAAACTTCATGGGTTTTCGCCGGGTATTCCGGTTGCCTCCTACCATCGAAAGACACGCTTCCACCTAGGTTAATGGGCCTGTTGAGTAAATTGCCCATAAAAGTGTGCCCTGCGATGTACTGGTATCGCATCCTGGGCATTCCTACGCCTTGCGCCGTCGGCCGGGATAGGCTCTGGCTCCCCCGCGACCCTGCACAGGATGAAGTGTGTATTGATAACGAATGAATGATTGTGAATGAATCGTTTAAATTAACCTCAATGAAGCCGTGCTTTATTTGAAGTCTTCCCCATCATTGCATGCTGTTGTACGATGGAATTTTAGGAGAATGGCACCGTACAAACGTCAGTCATTAGTACTGTTTATTATTAATATTGGTGGCATTGTTGCCTCACAGCAAGACCGTCCTGGGTTCAATTCCTAGCTCAGGTGCCACCTCTCCGTGTGGGGCTTGCAGCTTTTCCCGACGTCCACGTGGGATTTCAATGGGTACTCTGGTTTCCCCACAGTCTACAGACATGCTGCTGCCTAGGTTAATTGTCCTGCTGACCACATTGCTCCCAGTGTGCTGAGTTGTTTAAAATTACTTAGCCCGCCCTGCTGTTAAAACAGCCACTTAGCAGAACGGCCTGCTGTTAAAAACAGCCACTTAGCCCAACGTTTCCTCGCAGTTTGGCCGACAGCCGTCACAATGCGCGCGACATCTTCGCGAGCTCCGTCACGTTCCGTAACCAACGTCGGCTTGCGGCGCTCAACCCCGCCGGCGCCACAAGTGCCGTTCAATCCGCGAGCGTCTCGCGCGCCTGTCCGCACAGGCTCCCTCCCACCGCGGCGATGTGGACCCCGCTGCACCCAACCCATAAAAGCCACAGATCGCAAAGAACCTTATCGTCGCATCAAGATCTGCATTCCAACAGTGGCAGCGGAGATCGTGGGAATGCGCGTCCATTGTCTTGTCCATCTTCTGCTCTCCGAGGTCGCGCAGGGGCAGAGTTATTTAGTTTTTCTAACGTTCCGTTCGGCGTCGTTTATGCTATCTAATGTGGCGCAGTCGAGGGAGATAGAATGGCAATGTACGCTGGGGTGGATCGGCGGATCAGGAATTAACTGCACGGGGATATAGGTGGCGCCGAATGCACTCGAGGGAAGAATCGAAAGGTGGAAAATGTGAAGGGCAACGTGATGGGAGAGGGAAATGAGCAGCGGTGTGCGGCCATCACCACGAGGAGACGGGCGTTCCTGTAGGCCCCACAGCGAGGCCTGCGACAGTGCCCAAGATACGCAATTGTGGGCCTCTCGTGCACCAGATCAGCCGCCGTGTGCTCGAGCCGCGTCTTAATGGTGCTGGTGGGACGATGACACGGCCCCAACAGGAACGTGATCAACACTTGTTTCAGAGGTTCACGGTTCGAATCCGGCGGCCGCCCTGGTTATTATCGAGGTCGTGTGTAGTAAGCGCACATATATGTGTCTGCTTCGCAGTGGCCATTAAAGATCCAGGGGGATCATTCAGAATGAGCAGGTGATTGCGTGCCGGCACCAGGCATTTTATTTCTCATTTCAGCTCTACTTTCCACTCATTGATTAATCTTGTAAAACTTTTAAAATCATACAGCTAGAATTTCCCGCCTTTCTGCCCATACCACTAACCCTCCTAAGCACTCCCCCGCCTTTATAATGGCGAGAGAGCCTTGCGAGAGTTGGGCGTGTGTTCGTAAATCAAGCGGCGACCGAGTAACCCCCTCAACAGTTCTGACGAGAGCCGCCAAACAGCGATCGTTGACAATAATTTACCAATTCTAATGCGCCTCAAAGTATTTGTCCGCTGGCTAAGAGAAGGCAGAATGAATCAGAAGCGCAGACACCAACCGCAGAGGGTTGGGCAGCGGTAAGCCTGCACCAACATTCGCCAGAAACTGCATCCTCCACGTATTAATATATTATTGGTCACATCGTGATTTTTGTAGCTATGGCAGGAAAACAAAGTACTCGGTGAGAACCCACGAGCATACAAACTACAAAAAATAAGAGCAAGCAGTCGACCTGGGCACCAAACCCAGGCACTTCTCGCTGTGAGCCACGAGTGTTTCCACTGCACCACAGTGCCACCAGCTGGAGAGCCAAGCTTAGCCTGAAGAACTGCTTTCACAGCCCCCGGCCCATAACCCCCAACGCGCATGCTTCTACCAGTCACAGAGCCCGTACACAAACAAAGCAAAGCTCCCCGTATAGCCTCGAAACACTGTTGGGGTAAGGTTTGTTAGCTGACACCAATTAAGGCCAGCACGGCACGCGTTGGATAGCCAGCACCACACCCGGCCGCCTTTGTCTTCCTAGCGGCGATGTTCACAGACCGAGTCAACCTCGGGGGGGGCTGAGCTCCGGTTCCAAAAATCTACACTTGTTTTGTTAGCCATGAGCCTAAATCGAACTTTGGTCATAGCAGGGTTCGTAGTGCAGCGGTCAGCGCACTGTACTACGCTAACCGCTGCCCCGCCAGTCCTTGACACGCACGACACACACACACCCACGCCTATTCCGACGAGCGCCCACGCAGAGCTCGGCTGCCCCCTTGGAGCGGCGGCCACCCAAACACCCCGCTTCATCGCTTCCTGCAGCCGTGCCGAGGGCACTGTCCACCAGACACTGCGCTCACCGTGTCGTGCTCAACCGCCCGATGGTCACTTAACCGGTGCAGCGAGAGGAAGGTGTCAGCATGGTTACTGGTGACTGCATCAACAAGAAACCCACCACTGAACAGGAACACACGTGGGGAAAATGTGCCCCCTAGCGTGCAGGGAAAATGGTCATGTAAACCGAAGTCAACGGTAACTCAAGGTGATGCACTACATTATAATCATCCAGCAGTGGATTAGATTTGTTATCGATCCCACACTAGAACTTCTAGAGTTTGACCCGCCCAGCAGAGTGGTTAGTATCTGCTGCAGGTCACTGCACGAGAAGTGCTGTCATGATCTTAATCAATGGAAAATGAAAAACACCATCCTCCTGAGCCCCACAATGTGCCACACCCTGGCCCTGCCCCAGCCCCCCGCTCTCCCCGCTCTCCCCCGCGGTGCTCACCGGATCTTGTTGATGGGCACCTTGCGATCCTGCAACTGCTTCGCCATCCCGGCCTCCTCTGACGGGAGCAGCATGAGCAGCGACTCCCCGTCCTCCTGGTACCTGCACGGAGAGCGGAGACGTCATAAGCACGTCGCCGCACATGCGCGAGTGACCATTCGCGTGTACGTGCGAGACGCGCGTGGCATACGGTGCTGCCCGGTCGAGCCGTGGGTGTCGGTGTCCACCTGGCGAGTAGCGGTGCGGCTGCAAGCATGCTCGGCCACGAAGCCGGCGACCCGAGTTCGATTCCCACGCAGGGCCAAAACCAGCGAACTGTCTTCGGCTATCCTGAGATCAACTCGGGCTCAAAGCACGACCTGGTGCGGTGATTAAACGTCGCCAATAGGGAAACAAAGGCGACCGAGTGTGCTGTTGACCACCCACCCCTTCGTGTGCTGTGTCGGCCTTCATAGGTGCTCGCAAACGGCACTTGACTTCACAGCCATGTTAAGGCTACACGGGGGACGTTTGTCTCTGTATGTGCGTACACTACCGGGTGATTTGTATGTAGCTGTGTGTGGTGGCACTATCAGGCACTGTGTGTGTGCTGAGTTACCAGGCAGTGTGTGTGTTCGTGTGGGGTGCTCTATCGCGTGGTGTGTGTGTGTGTGTATATGTGTGTTTGTGCTGAGCAAGGATCATTCAACATCACAATGCTAGGCACACTGAGGAGAGGCTTGCAGAACCCAAATGTGATTTCAGGCCGGGGCGGTCTTGCACAGACGCCATATTCCCCGTCCGGTTGCTATAGCAGAGGTGAAGGGAATTTCAACAGAACCTGCATCTCTGCTATGACCTGGTCAAGGCCTATGATACCATCAGTAAGCCAGGGCTGTGGATTGTTCTTCGTGTTTTCAGGATCCCTGACACCCTGCCTACCATCATTAACGACCTTCGTGATGGTGGGAAAGCCCGGGTAAAGATACGTGGTCGGGAATCAGAGCCATTCCCTGTTCACCTTGGGGTGCGACAGGGATGCCCCCTGGCTCCTACATTATTCAACATCTTTTTTTATCCACGTGGTTCACGAGGCTTTCCATGGATGTTCCAGTAGAATTTCCATCTGGTACAAGTACAATGGGAGGCTGATCGATGACTGGGTACAGTGAAGGGATGGCTCTCTATTTCCCAACCATGTCATCTATGCTGACGATTTGGTGATTGCTGCTCAGTCTGAGGAGGAGTTGGAGGCTCTGCTGTTGAACCTGGAGAATGCCACAAAGAGGTGGGGTCTTACCATGAGTCCCACCAAAACCAAGCACCCGTCTGGGTATGTAATGCCACTGAATACTCCACCTCCTCAACCCTCCATGAGTGATGGGGCAGTTGTGGAGATAGTAGAGAGGTTTACATACCTAGGCAGTGTGCTTATGGCCGGTTTGACAGTGGAGGTCTCTCGCCGAATCGGTCGAGTAGTATTATCGTTTCATCGGCTATGTCACACTGTGTGGAAGCTGCCTGGCCTGTCGCTCCACACAAAGTTTCAGGTCTTCTCAGCTACTATTATGTCCCCTCTTATTTATGCTTGCGAGACGTGGCCCCCCTAATGGAATATCTGCGCCGTTCTGAAACGTTCCGGCTGGCCTGCCTACGATTCATCTTGGGTTTAACCAGGTTGAATTGTGTGAGAAGCTCAGAAATTCTCGAAAGGCGTGGACAGAGTCCCATTGGTGAGATTTTCAAGCAGGCGAGGCTGCGGTGGCTGGGTCACGTAGCCTGCATACTGAGCCACCGTACGCCCAAGCAACTTCTATTTGGCCGGACAGATGGGGCTTAAAGAGTGTGGCACGGACTGAAGAAGAGATGGACCGATGTGGCACAGGAGGACCTGGAGCTGAGTGGACTTGCTGAAAACTGGTACCAGAAGTGTCAAGATCGACCTCTGTCGAGGAGGATCTTGAAGGATGCTACGGGGCAGTTGGAAGCAGTCCCCCTTCAAAAACAACGGAGGGTGGAGGAGTGATGCTCACAACAAAGAGCGGAGCATTGGGCGGCTAAAACGCAGTAAGTTGGCACAGTAAGGAGCACAGGTGGGGTATCTGCCAGTCTTCTCAGTCAGGCACCCCTTAACACATGGGTCTGTCCCTAAACCTCTTGTCAGTGAGCCATCAACATTTCACTTGGCTTTAAAGTATCCTGTAATTTTTGCTACTACCTGACTTTCAGTTCAAATGTACTGATGTTGCTGACATGCCATTCTCTCTACAGCTCGGATTTGTAAACAAAAAAATACTCAAAAAAAAACGTTATTGCCAATTTGCCATTCTAATCTCTTTGTTGATGTGCGTCTCCACAGTTTTGTACGGCGCTTTGTGACCCGCGGATGAAAAGACCTCCAAAAATGCAATTATTATTGTTATGATCTGGCCCATGAGCCATGGTAACATCACCCCCCACTTAGTGGTGAATGGCGGATGTTGTTGTTGTTGTTGGTGAGCTACCGGGCAGTGCGCCCCGCACGGTGGATGTACGTGTTGGCATCTTCAGGGCAGTCGAACTGCAGCACCCAGTTCACCGCCGGGAAATCTGGACGTGAAACCACAGAAACACAACCGCAAACAGCACCCGTGACGGCCCGCAAGCTCAGCAGGGACGAACCTGACGACCGGACGGTCGGTGATATCGGTAAAGCAGCGGGCGAATCCGCACCGGATTCACCCAATCTCATAGCACATCGCAAGCTCAACGGTGGTAAGTTACTGTTAATTCTTCAACACAAACCGACACTGCATATAACAATGCCAGCAGACATTAAACGATAAAGATGACAAAAAGGTTTCATTATATCCGCCAATTATCCACGTGTTTGGATCTCAAAACACCATCCCAAATTTTTTTACAAAAAACAAACAACTTCATTCACTTAGCCACAGTTATCGTCAAGAAATTCTCATTTTAAGGAAGATAGGTACACAAAGTGTCCAGTTTGCAAAAAAAACACACATACTTGTGGTAATATATGCAAACAAACAGCGTTGATAATGTCCTTGAAACATATTGGCCACAAAGATTGGCCACAAATCTGTATAATTTCCAGAAATGGTAAAAACTTTTCTCTTTTTTAGATATGTATACTGGCAAAAGTACCCACAGTTAAAGACAAAGATCTCCATATACCCTTAAAGACTGTAGGGTCAAGTGATGTTAGTAAGTAGCAACGTATAAACGTCGGTATGGCACATGAGGGGGGTGGGTGGCCAGCACCACGCCCAGGTACCTCTGTCTCCCAAGCGGCAATGTTTACACACGACACTAGGCACTCATTTGAGACCCGGTCGACATAGAAGCCCAGGGCCTTTTCTGAAAATCGTGTTCATGGCGCAGCGTGCTAACGGCTGCACCACCGCTCCCCACACCACAGCACGCACGACGAGACACAAGGGGAAGCGAGTGTAGCCGACACAAGACTCGGTATGAAAGGGCAGCGGCGGCTGCAGTGTTGGGGCGGTGCCCGTCGGGTACCGAGGCCACGAGCGGCGATGTCTGTGGCGAACAAGGCAGCGGACTTCTTTCGGCAGAAGTCCAGGTAGACGTCCATCCTCTTCATCTGCTGCTGCTTGCCGTGCAGCGCCAGGACAGGCATCCCCGGCCGCAGGCGGCAGAACACGTGGAACAGGAACTGCACCTGCGTCGGCGGCGGGAGAGATGCGTCGCGGTAAAACGAGCGCTCGCTGGACGAGGCGTCGGAACCCCCCCCCGTCGGTGAACCGCGCTGAGCAGCGTGGTGCGTATGATGGTGGAGATGGGGGGCGGAAGCCTTCAACCAGTAGCAGCGGCTTGCCGTGAGATTGAAGCGGCACGGTGTCTGCAGCAGTAACATCTATGCCTCACAGTGAGAAAGTCCTGCCCGAGGCGGTTCGATTCCCACCTCGGGCACCTTTCTGTGTGACGTTTGAGTATTCTCTCCCCCTGTTCTGCGTGGGCTTCCTCCAGGTTCTCCGGATTCTTCCCACAACTAAAAACACTCATTAATTGATTAGACGATAACATCATAATATGTAGGAAACAGGGTCTGGAAAATGTTGGCGCCGACCCCTCCGTCCCCACTCTGGTTTCCTTGTGCCTCTGAATCGTTCTGTCTTTAAATGAATACCTTCGACATTAAGTATGTGCAACGCATTGTAAACAGCATCCAGCTTGATGTAGGTTTTCACGGCTCGATGCATGATGATTGCCTCGAAAAGTTGCTGTCTCGGGACAGCCGCGTCGTTCGCTCCCTCTCCCCACCTTGCGACGTTTCGCCACTTAAGCGCAGCGCGCCTGAGGATGCCTCTAACGTGTGAGGCCAAACGTCGCGAGGTGGGGAGAGGAAACGAACGGCGGCGGGTCTCCCGAGACAGCGGCTTTTCGAAGCAATCATCAAGCATCTAGCTTTTTGTTTATTATGTGAGCATACACCAGCCGAGTGCCCATCCTACGGATGATCTTGTTCCAAGATCATTCCAAGATCATCCGTAGGATGGGCACACTGCTGGTGTTCCTTTGACATCAGGATAAAGGGAGGAAGAGTGCTTACGAGGGTTTCACGGCAGTGGTGTAAAAGTGGGAATTCTAAGCAGCAACAGTGTTAAACTTTCAGAAGAGTAATCAATAAGTGGGAAGCAAAGCTGAAAAAAAGACGTGTTGTGCAGATTGTGCTCTTATGAAGGATTTGAACCCAGTGCAGACCGCACTGCGTACTATAACACACTGCACAGTTTTGTTCACTAAAGATGACAAAGGAGAATATCTCAGAGGCGTGAGAAACCAGGGAGAGGTGTGGGAGGTGGAAGGCAGTAACATGGCAAGCCCTTGCCAACATCTACCAGACACTGGGTCATCTCTATATTTACATGTCATTGGTCAAATTGTGTTTATATTTGCTACGAAAGGAAACTGGAGTACCCAACGAAAATTCACGCGGACACGGTGAGAACATGGCAAGTCCACACGTAAATGCGGCACCCGAGCCGGGAACTGAACCCAGGCCCTTCTTGCTGTGAGGCACGAGTGCTCCCACTGCGTTTCCACCCGGCACGATCCTGAGGAGAAGCAGACCGCTGCGCACACCTGCTTGCAGCTGGAGAAGAAGACGATGACCTTCTTGGTGAGGTGGCTCTTCATGAACGAGTAGAGCATGTTCACCTTCTGGTGCAGCTCACAAACCACGTAGTTCTGCTCCAGCGTGGCAGGGGTGCTGCCACAAAGACAAAGATTCCCCGTGTAGGCTTCACAGACTGTTGGGGAAAGTGCTGTTCACAGTGAAACTGACTTAGGCCCGCATGGCGCACGAGGGGTGGGTGGCCAGCACCACACCCAGATGGCTTTGTCTCCCACAGGGCGATGATTTATACAAAAGCCCCGGGTACTCATTTGAGGCTGACTCAACCTACGGGAAGGCCCAGGACTGGTTCAGAAAATCATCAATGGTATTATCAATGGTATTGGCGGCCGTGAGAGCGAATCGAACTGGGTTCGTAGCACAGCATGCTAATCACTGCACCATCGTTTCCAAACAATGTCTACATACACGTCACACAAACACATAGTACATGCAAGGGGTTGGGAACCGGGTCCTAATTGTGGGCAGAACTTTCAACTCCCTTTAATTCGGACACATGTTAACTCACACACACCTTAACACCTGCATAATCGCCAGATACGGTAAAACCTGTTGTAATCTTGTATATGTATACTGGCAAAAAAGCACCCATAGCGTCACACACACCTGGCTATGAACAACAACAACAACCGCCATTCGCCACTAAGTGACGGTGACGTCACTTAGTGGCAACCACGTGAAGTATCGAAGGCTCGCTGACAGGAGGTCACGGGACAGACCCAGGTGTTATGCGTTGCTTGACTGAGGTGACAGGCAGATGCACCACCTATGCTCCCCACTGTGCAAACTTGCTGCTTTAGCCGCCCGATGCTCCGCTCGCTGTTGTGAGCATTGCCCTGTAGTGTCCTTCACGATCCTCCTCCACAGAGGTCGATCTTGACACCACTGGTACCGGTCTTCAGCAGGTCCACACATCTCCAGATCCTCCTGTGCCACATCGGTCCATCTCTTCTTCAGTCCGTGCCACACTCTTTTAGCCCCATCTATCTGGCCAAACAGAAGTTGCTTGGGCGTACCGTGGCTAAGCATGCAGGCTACATGACCCAGCCACCGCAGGCTTTCCTGCCGAAGGAGCTCAGCAATGGGATTTTGTCCAGATCTTTCGAGAATTTGTGAACTCCTCACACAATCCAACCTGGTTAAACCCAGGATGGATCGTAGGCAGGCAAGCTGGAAAATGTCAAGATGGCGCAGATGTTCCACCAAGGGGGGGTGTTCACGTTTCGCAAGCAATGAGAGGAGAGGGCATGACTGCAGCTGAGAAAACCCGAAGCTTCGTATGGAGTGACAGGCCAGGCAGCTTCCATACAGCATTACGTAGCCAATGAAATGATATTGCCGTCCGACTGATTCAGAGCAAGACTTCCGCTGTTAAACCGGAACCAGCCATAAAAACACTGCCTAGGTATGTAAACTTCTCCACTGTCTCCACAACGTCCCCATCACTCATGGAGAGCTGAGGCGGTGGAGTATTCAGTGGCAATAAAAACCCAGACAGGTGCTTTCTTATGGTGGGACTGATGGAAAGACCCCACCTCTTTGTGGCATTCTCCAGGTTCAACAGCAGAGCTCCCGACTCCTCTTCAGAATACGCAGAAATCACCAAATCATTGGCACAGATAAATGGTGGGCAATAGGGAGCCATCCCTTGATCGCACCCAGGCATTGATCAGATTCCCATCGTACCTGTTCCAGATGGAAACATCCAATGAAAGCCTCTCAAACTACGTGGTCAAAAAAGATGTTGAATAATGTCGGAGCCAGAGGGCATCCCTGTTGCACACCAAGGTGAACAGGGAATGGCTCTGATTCCCGACCATGTATCTTTACCCGGGCATTCCCACCATCACGAAGGTCGTTAATGATGGTAAGCAAGGTGTCAGGGATCCCGAAAGTACGAAGAACAATCCACGGCCCTGGCCTACTGATAGTTTCATAGGCCTTGACCAGGTCAACAAAGCAGAGATGCAGGTTCTGTTGGAATTCCTTACATCTCTACTGTAGCAACCGGACAGAGAATATGGCATCTGTGCAAGACCGCCCTGGCCTGAAACCACATTGGGGTTCCGCAAGTCTCTCCTCAGTGTGGCGAGCAAGATTTTGAATGATCCTTACCAGGACCTTTCCCAGTACACTGAGTAGCAAGAAGCCACTGTAGGTATAACAATCTGTGCGGTCTCCCTTCTTAAAGAGGGGGACCACTAGGGCATCCTTCTATTCCTGCGGGACCCTTCCTGTGCTCCAGACGGTTTTAATGATGTCATACAGGGCAGTCTGCAGACAAGCACCACCTTCCCTCAGTATTTCGCTTGGAAGATCATCTCTGCCCGGTGCTTTTCCTGATCTCAGGCTCTGGATCACCTTACGTACTCCCTCTATAGGTGGCATCTCTGCCAGCCAGTCACAGGGTGTGGCTACTTTTCCATTATTTGAGGTATCACAGCCCCAGCAGG
>JAZEWT010000017.1:5418948-5431694 GCA_036362905.1 Mordacia mordax | reverse complement strand
GAAAAGTAATCGGTGCAGCGTTGCAAGTCAATCTTTTGATGGAATTAAAATGTTATTTTTGATCACGGGCTACCGAGGCAGACTCCATATCCTCAGCAGCCCACGACCACCACTCACCCTTACAGTGCCGCACAGCTCTCCGAACCTGCAAGCGAAGGCTGTGGTAAACCTCCTCGTTATCAGGTGTGGGATGTTGTAGACAGTGGGAGTGGGCCTGCCGTTTTCTCTTCGCTAGCTTGAACACCTCCTCCGTCAGACAGGGTTTCTGGGGAGGTCTGGAGCTATTCCAGCTGCATGAGCCACAACCCTAAACCTCACCCATATCCCCTCAGCATTGGGAAGAGTGGGGGACGATGTCAGCCCCAGCTGCAAACGATGACTAAATTTTCTTTTACAGCTTTCCTAAACTAGCCGAGACCAGGCCACTGTGGGTTTGAATGGGGTCCTTGGTGGACGCCCACCACGAGCGTGGAAGAATGGCAGGTGGATCCTTAGAGATGACAAGCCGATGGTCAGAGGTCAGATCAGCTCCTCGGTAGGTCCTAGTGTCAAGGACATGGGCCCGCATCTGCTGCTCCGCCAATATGTTACTACGAGCCCATAGGCTGCACAGAAGTCTAGCAGCCTCCTACCGTTGTTGTTGAGCTGATCTGGTCCATGCCTTCAAATCACTCCAGCCCAGGTGTCTGCATCATGACCCACTCAGGCATTAAAGCCAAGCCAACTCCTGGGACAGGAGGTCATAGAAGGTATCGGACTCATCGGCCTTGCCTGCATCCCTCCACTGATGTTGATCTTCAGTGGGTGCGTAAGCCACCATCACCACCATCCCTCGCTCCCACTTATAGGGATGCGACCCCTCTGTTGCCTGGGACTCACAGGTTGCCAGACCTCACGACATTTTCACACCCCCTTAATTCTTTAAGAAGAAGAGCCACTCACTGTTGCTTGGCAGTTTCCTGTCGCGAATGGAGGACTGTCCACCTTTCCTGCTGATTGGAGCCACAACCAGTCCACTGGACCTCCTGTATTCCACAGAAGTCCAGGTGGCTCTGCCAAATGGGACTTGTCCAGGCGACGCCAGAAGCATCTGTCCCCCCGGGTCCTCTGACATAAATTTGAGTTTTTCTTTACGTTTACGTGGTTTAGTGGTCATTAAATTGAAAGTGTGTGGGGGGGGTTACCAGACCCCCACACCCGACTCGAGCCCCCTTGGCTACTGTGGAAGCTGTGAGAGCAGCAACCACAGTGTTACCGACTGGCACCACGAGGAGGAGGGGGGTTGTTTAGCCAGCCCATACACACACACCTTTAATCCCCGCAGCTGCACGCACCCCACACATACCTGCATGCACAACACACACCTGCACGCACCACACATACCTGCACACACCACACACAACTACACCCAATACACACAGCTGTATGCACCACACATCTGCATGCACCACACAAAACCTGCACACTATACACACAGCTGCACGCACCACACACACACTTGCATGCTATACACACACAACTGCATACACTCCACACACCTGCACGCACCCCACACCTGCATGCACGCCACACATGCCAGTGTTCCCCACACGCCTGCACGCCCTAACACATCTGCATGCACACCACCCACCTGCACACACCCCACACACACCCACACGCTGCACGCCCTGTCTCAATGCACCTCACACACTTGTACTCCCAACACACATGTACAGATCCCACACACATGCACCTATAATCCACACGCACCTGTACCGTGAAGAACATCATTGGAACCCCTCTCTCCTCCATCCAGGATATTGATTTCAAGCGCTCACACACACGGCCTCCAGGATTGTAAAGGAACCCGCTCACCCCTCCTATCAACTCGTTACCCGCTTGCCGTCTGGCAAAAAGTACCGGAGCATCCGGGCCAGATCTACCAGACCCTGCAACAGTTTCTTCCCCCAAGCCATCAGGCTCCTCAATACCATGCTCCCTCACCCCTCTGCATCATAACAAGCAGGACACAGACACACTCTACCTTCCCCAAACACATGTATGCATACATGCATGTACTATTTCACGCTACTATATGTAGTCTCTATCGTCTGCATGTTTTGCCCTGCCCTGTTGAAGTGTGGATTCAGCCTTGTTTTGTTTTTGCATCAGGACCACGAGAAATGTAATTTAGTTCCTCTGTATACTGTAATTGAATAAGGATGGAATGACAATAAAATTTAACTATCTGCAGACCCCACACACCTGTACAGACCCCACACACCTGTACAGACCCCCACACACGTGTACAGACCCCACATACGTGTACAGACCTCGCACACCTGTACAGTCCTCGCACACCTGAACAGAACTCATACACCTGTATGGACCTCAGACACCTGTATAGACCTCTCACACTTGTATGAACCTCACACACCTGTATAGACCTCAAACACCTGTACAGATCCAAAGACCTGTATAGACCTCACACACCTGTACAGATCCAGAAACCCCTATAGATCTCACACACCTGTATGGACCTCACACACCTGTACGGACCTCACACACCTGTATGGACCTCACACACCTGTACGGACCTCACACACCTGTACGGACCTCACACACCTGTATGGACCTCACACACCTGTACAGACCTCACACACCTGTATGAGACCTCACACACCTGTATGGACCTCACACACCTGTACGGACCTCACACACCTGTATGGACCTCACACACCTGTACAGATTCACGCTCCCCGCTCACCTGTACTTGGCCTGTTCGTGCACCCACACGTAGGAGGGGTCGTGCAGGCTGAGCCGCGCCAGATCGCGCACCGACTTGGTCTGCGTCGCCGAGAAGAGCAGTGTCTGCCGGCCGGCAGGGAGGTTCTCCACCACCGCATTCACAGTCGCCGCGAATCCCAGGTCCAGGATGCGATCGGCCTCGTCCAGAACTACCGGGGATGACACCACCACCATTTGGCGACTTCACCATCGATAAAGTCTCCAAATTTTATAATTACCTGAGCCTTGCTCTCCTGCTTTCCTGTTTGCTTGCGATAGCCGTGTTGAGTGTTTCTCCTACCTCCTTCAAGAAATTTCACCTCCGACACTGGAGGCAATGTCAGGCTTTGGATGAAACGCTCGATCCCGAATTATCAGCTATGGAGAACAATTCTCATATATCAAGCTGTGAAAACCTACATCATGATCGCAAATTGATTCCTATAATAGCTTTGACCAAGCCATTAATACCTTGATACTTGGGATGTCCCAAATTGCTTGCCAATTGGCAACATGGGCTATTTCCGTGTGGCCAAACGACGAACGTGTCATCAATGTATCGATACCGGTGGGAGGGTTTCGGTGTAGATGAGTTTATGGCTTCCTCTTCAAAACCACTGATATACAGGTTGGCTGCCGTGGGTGAGACTGGTGATCCCATTGGGGCATCCTCGTTTTGTTGTTAAAAATTCCCCGTTAAACTTGAAATAGGTTGTTGTGAGGCACACCTTCACCAGCTCTGCTCACCTCCGGTCAAACTGTTTTTCAATCATCTTGATGGTTTTCTTGATGGGTATTTTGTAAATAAGGAGACCACATCAAAACTGAAGAGCAGATCCATTCAATTGAGTGTGATTTGTTTCAGCATTTCGATGGAGTGTCTTGAGTTCTTGAAATATGAGGGTGCGCACTCCACTGTGAGTTGTAGCTCTTGGGCTATGTATTGGGCGAGTTTGTAGCTTGGTGAACCAATTGCACTTACTATTGGTCGGCATGGGGTCCCATCTTTATGAATCTTCGGTAGTCCGTATAGCCTGGGAATTCTGCTGTCTTACGGGTTCAACTCTTTTCTTTTTCCTTAAGTTTGAATATTCTGCTTGATGATGGCCTTTGTTCGGATTTCGATTTTCTTGGTTGGGTCCCGTTGGAGTTTCTCATACTGCAGTATTGCTGACTTCCTGTTGCATCTTCAACTTGTAATCATCTGTGTTGACGATGACTAGCGTTTCCATTCTCCGCTTGCAGATTAAGTATGTCTTTGTTCTTGTTGCGTTTGTTAAGCTCTCGCCGTTCTTCAGCCGTGCAGTAAGATTTTGGTGGTTTTGATTTGCATATGATTCTGCACACATCTTGGTGGATTTCTTCAGCATTCACTTTGGGAGCTTGCTATTAAAAATTGCACATTCAACTCCTGTGACTATTTGTCCTATGGGTATGTTCAGTGGTGCTATGGCAAAATTAAAGCCTTTCGCCAGAATGGATTGTGCCGCATGTGTGAGCGTTATTGAGCTTAAGTTAACAACAACACGCTGTAACGCTTCATCTCCCACGTCAGAGGCAGCATCAGGAAATGGCCGTTGGTTACCGACGCTCCGGACAAAATTCGCCGACCCACAGCTTCTCAGCCAGGCGGCAGCGGACGGACAGATGCGGACTGTGCGCTGGACAATGGGCGACATCGTGAGTGCAGTTCCACTGACCGAGCATCTGGAGATTGTCAGCGTAGAAGTAGCTGGTCTCATCCATGTGCTGCAGCAGCCGCCCTGGTGTGCAGATGATGATGTTGGTCCGATGGATCCTCTCCGACTCCTCCTTGACATCCTGTGTCACAACCAGACACCAACAGGAGACGCAAAATATGTTAATTATGTGTAACGTGTCTCTATAGTAGCGTAGACCATTGGTAACTTTAAAGGACAGTTAATCTTATTTGAAACTAGTTTTTACAGTGGCCCACACCTGCCTGGTACTGTTCTTTGCTTAATGTTCGATGGAGATGATGCAATCAGCTCTGAGCCGAGAGAACAGCCAAAAACTGACAGGCGAGATCCTCCGCAGTCACGCCACATACCCAGCTAATAGGAACACTGAATGTGGAATGACACGCCAACTGCATCATATGTGGAGAAAAAAAAAAACATCTGCGGAAGTGGAGCGGCTCAAAGTCCTTCAAATGCTTGCTCCCCGAAAAATCTAAATTCAAAACTCCAGAGCCAATGAGCGCAGAAGTGATTGTGTGATCTCTCCACGTGACTACCCCACGTGTACACCCACTAAATCTCGTTAAACGCTTCAAAAATCCAGTCTGAAGTGGTTCCACGAAAAGCTCTCGCACACAAATTTGTGAGGCTGTACCTTGCCCTATTGACCTCTCTGTTCGAGCCAAAAGCATGGTCCGAGAACAGTCAATTACAGACACAGACCGCTAAAGCAAGTGCTGTTAATATGGTTAGTTTTGTTAGTGAGCATCTAGTAAGGCTAGCTCAGCACATTCAAGGGTGGTGTAGCAAGAAGCAAGCCCAGTTGTCTCAGTCCTCGTGTTTAACCAACGACCCCAGACACGAGTATTCAAGCTGAACCAACCTCGGGGAGGGCTCAGGACAAATTCACAGTCACTGATATTGGCTTGGCATGAGACTCAAACTCAGTGGCTGTGTCTGCAGTGCAGCAAGATAACCACTGAGCCACCACGCCCAAACAACATACACGCACGTTACACACACATCACACACCAGGGGTAGGGAACTGGATCCTCACCGAGAGCTGAAACTTTCAAATACCTTCTACTGGTGTTTAGATTAACTCACATTGCAGTCCTTTTCCATCATCTCCAGAGGCGCTTGCAGTTAAAGGAGTGTCAGCAGTAAAATATCAGACATGAGGTCGCCGGTTCAAAAATACTGCCCCCTAGTGCGACTACGAAACCTGCAGTGACGGATGACGGAGACGTTGTTTTCTGACTGTTCCATAGTCACGGCCACAGGTGAACCCCGTACACCACGATCACATGAGCCCAATACAACCAGGCAAGTGGCGTGTTGCTCGCATCATGGCTACAATGTGTCTGGCGTGGGTATCGCACACGCTGCCACCCCCCTCTGCTGCCTCCTCACCTTGCCGCCGATGATGAGCCCAGCTGAGAACTCGTGGTACTTGCCGATCTTGCGCAGGACCTCAAAGGTCTGGAAGGCGAGCTCCCGTGTCGGGGAGATGATGAGCACACCCAGACCATCGTCCGCTGTCCACTGCTTCCTGTAGAGGCACTCCAGAGCCTGCGTCGGGCAGGGCAATGGGTAAAGTCTCAACTCAACTCTGCTTCACCAGATGAGAGACTCAGAAAACTGGGCAGAATCTCAATCGCAAGTGTAACGGACCGGGGTTACGTAAATAACATTTTTAAAATGCCGCAATGAGATAGTATGAGTTTAAATCAATCAGCGCCAGGAAGATACACGAGGCCCAGTGCAGGTCAGAGAGTGTCAATGATGTTGCCCGTGTACGAGACTCACTCTGGTTTACTGTGTTAGCACTATTGGTTCATTAATACTGAACCTGGAACGAGCTCCTGCATCAATCTCACCATACCACATTTCCCACTGCTTAAAAAAACACAACTGAACGCTCACCTATTCACCAACACATGCCAAAAACCACCGAGCCAGGTTCCACGCAATCGCGCACACGAGTCGCAACATATGTGCGCGCTTGAATTGAAATTATAATACTCGACTAGCAGAGTACCAACACGATGGGAGATCTGCTTCCAAGTGTGTAACACCATCTTCTGAAATCTCTTGCTTTGACCTAGATTTATTCCTGATGTCCTTTTGGGAATATTGCTTCCCAAAAGAACATCTCTACAGCGTAATTAACAGGTGAGAAGTAAATCTGAACGTAGTTATTTAAAAGATGTTGTTGATATAATAATAATTTCACTTATAGAGTGCTTTCACACAAGGGTTACAAAGCACTGCAGAGAGCTGCAAAGAACAGCCGTTTAGATGATGTTATAAGAATTGCAATTCTACAGTGCATTTCACCCGAGGGTCACAAAACGCTGCACAGAGTAGCGGAGAGATCGACACATCAACAACAACGACATAATAATAGCAAATTAGTAACAATAATGATGATTGCTTCGAAAAGCTGCTCTCTCGGGACAGCCACGTCGATGGCTCTCTCTCCTCTCCTCGCAACGTTTCGCCTCACACGTTAGAGACATCCTCAGGCGTAGTAACAATAATGTTTTCTGGGGTTTCTATTTTTTTTTACAAATCGGAGTTGTGGAGAGAATGGCATGTCAACAACAATATCAGGACAGTTCAACTGAAATTCCAATATAAGCATTTAATTACAGGACATAAAATAAGCGTTGTTGATATTTGCTGACATGCTGTTCTCTTCACAGGTCTGTGCAGCGTTTGATTGACCCTCGGGTAAAAAGCACTCTAGAAGTGCAACTATTTTGATTGTTACTTTTGTGCAGATAACTTTGGCACTTATGAATGATTTGAACTGGGTACCCTCAGTGTCGACATACATACACAAAACACTTGCTCCGGTATATAATTACTCTGATTTGTGGGACCCCGCCGTTATAGATTGGAGGGTGGAGTTAACACACTTAGGTTTCAGCCTCGGTGGTAAAGCGCAAGCAATCGGTAGCTCTGCCGTACAGGTGGCTCGGGTGGTAAAGGAAGGCATCGTGGGTACGCTGTGCTCACGGGGATGAGGAAGGCGAGCGTTTTTCCGGATCCGGTCTTGGCGGCGCCAAGAACATCTTGACCTTGGAGCGCCAGCCCCACCGTCCTGCGCTGGATCTCCGTCGGGAGCCGGAACTCGGCATCCTGCAGCCCTGTGGCACAACCGTACGGCGGCACAACCGATACGGCGGCACAACCGATACGGCGGCACAACCGATACGGCGGCACAACCGATACGGCGGCACAACCGATACGGCGGCACAACCGATACGGTGACAGTGACACAACCGATACAGTGATCGCGAGACCACCGATACAGTGACACAACCAATAGCGTCAGTGATATACCCAGGACAATAAGTTGGGTGTCTATGCAGTGGAAACATCCTCATCTCATAGGAAGGTCCTGCGCGAGGTGGTTCAATATCCACCGCAGACACTTTTCTGTGTGGTGTTTCTGTGCTCTCCCTCTGTTTTGCATGGGTTTCTCCTGGGTTCTCCGGTTTTCTCTCATACGGATTTAGTCGAGCGTTGGCACTGAGCTGGGTGATGAGGTCACAGACACTAGAATCCCATTCCGAATCGGATTAATTTTAAGAGACATGAACACACCAGCACTGGACGACCCCTGATGAATTGACAGTAACTCCTGCACGCACTTTGCTGTGGGCCCTTGAGCAATGTCGCTTCTTACCTTTAAGCGTTTTCTTGGACAGCGGGAAATCGGAAAATGTCACAACGTCCGCCACATTGATCTGAAAGAACAAGAAGCGAATGAGAGGCGCCCCACCACATATCGATCCTCTCCACTCCTCTGCGGTCGTGTCGCTCACCGATCAGCCCTCACCCATGAGCAGGCCATCCACACATAACCGCTCACCCATCCGATGCTCACCAACTCACCACTCGCCTCACACAGTGATGATAATGGGGAGTTTAGAATTCACCAGGAACCCGAGTCCCCCTGCGTCTGAGGCTTCCACTCAAACGGCCCCACCAGACATCCTCATCACTCACCGACGTGATTCATACGACTCACCACGACCAGTCATCCAAGCTCACCCGACTCCCACTACGGAACTCACTCACCTAAGCCGCTCACACTCACCTAATACCTGCCTAATACTCAATACTCGCTAAGCAGACACACGTGGACAATCTTCTCATACTCATCAGTCGCACTCACCGAGCACTTATCCTCACTACCGAACCCCAAACACGGGAGAAATGTGAATGAAACACAGACACCGGGGGGCCCAGACACCGGGGAACCCAGACACAGGGGAACCCAAACACAGGGGAACCTAAACACTAGGGACCCCCCCCCCCCAGCACAAACCCTCTTACTCCCACCGCGGCCACCACGTGTGCGCGCCGGGCCGTGCCTGCTCCGGCCCGCTCACCTGCCCGTATTTGTCCGTGAGCTTGGCAATAACCTCCTGCTCCACAAGGTACTCGGGCCGCTTCTCAAGCTTCCTCCGTATCTGCAGCTTGCGCCGCTTCTTCAAGTTCTTCTCCTTCCATTGCAGAAGGTCCTGCACCGCTTTCTCCTTAGCCGCCGCCATACCTACAGCCTCTCGACGCGTTGACGTCGCCACGCAACGGCATGACATCAGCACGCACGGGGGTGAAGCATGCGTGGCAACGTCACCGCGCACGCGGTGGGGCGTGCGCGTCGCGCGGGGCGTGGTGACGTCACCGCGCACGCGGTGGGACGTGCGTGTCGCGGGGGGCGTGGTGACGTCACCGCGCACGGGGTGGGGCGTGCGTGTCGCGCGGGGCGTGGTGACGTCACCGCGCACGCGGTGGGACGTGCGATTAAAAAAAACAATTCTGCAACAAACAATGAAGGAATAAACATTCCCGAGCAGGCGCAGGTCAGAAGAGAGCCATCATCCCGGCACGACAACACTGAGCCGCATCAATCGTCTTAGCCGGGGGACTTGAAAGCCTTACGGAACAAGTGAGTCTTGAGACGAGATTAGAAGATTCCCAAGTGACTCCGCTGAGCGAATCTCCAATGGAAGGGCATTGCAGAGTGTGGGAGCAGCGCGCCAGAAGGCTCTGTTACCCATCGAATGGAGGTGCGATCTGGGCACATGAAGCAAGCCTGTATTGGAGGATCGAAGTTGTCGTGTTGAGGAGGGTGTTTGAAGTAGGTCACGGATGTATGTCGGAGCAGCGCCAGTGAGATCCTTGTCAGTGAGAAGGAGGACCTTGAATTCGATCTTATAGTCAACTGGTAACCAGTGGAGAGACGCCAGTACTGGGGATATGTGATTGTGAATGGGTGTTCAAGTGAGGACTCTAGCAGCTGCATTTTGTACATGTTGGAGACGATTGATCAGGTAGGCAGGGATGCCAGGGAGTACTGCATTACAAGAGTCGATTCGTAAAGAGATGTAGATGTGTATTAGTTTCTCAGCATCAGAGGGTGACAGGATGTAGTGCAGTCTGGCTGTGTTTCTGAGATGGAAATAGGCTACCTTGGTCACGTTGTTGATGTGTGTCTCGAAGCTGAGTGAGGAATCAAGAGTCACTCCTAGACTCCGGACTGCCTTAGCAACTTCAATGGTCTGGTTGTCAAGTATCAGTTGGAGTGGGGTTCCAACAACCAAAACTTCTGTTTTGTCACCATTTAGTTTTAGGAAATTTGAATTGAGCCAGGCCTTCGCAGTTGACAGTGAGGATAACATGCAAACACCAGACGCATTGATGGATGGCTTTGCGTGACTATAGATTTGGATGTTATTGGCATAGTAATGGTAGCTGAGATTGAGGTGGTGCAGGATATGGCCAAGTGGTTTTATGTGGATGCTGAAGAGGAGTGGGCCGAGGACAGACAAACAGGATGGATTACTGACTTACGTCCTCCGAGGCTGACGAACTATTTCCGATCAGAGAGGTCGGAGCTCAGCCAGTGCAGGGCACAGCCAGAGACCCTTATGCCCTACGGTCGCTCCAGTAAGGTATGGTGGTCAAAAGTATCAAAGGCAGTGCTCAGGTCCAGGAGGACAAGAATACTGGGTAAACCTTCATGAGCAGTGACAAGTAAGTCATTAACTGCTTTGACTTCAGCAGAGTACTATGGCTGAATCTGAACCCAGATTGGAAAGGATCGAGGAAGTCATTGTTAAGGAATCGTTTGTGGAGTTGCATGGCTAATGCACGCTCAAGGCCCTTAGAGATGAATGGTACATTTGAGATGGGGTGATAAGTAACAGGGATTTTGTAATCGAGGCCAGGTTTTTTAAGCAGAGGGGTAACTCATACATTTGAATAGTGGGGAAACGATGCTGGAGAGAACTGAGTTATTGAAGAGATTAGTGATTATGGTGGGAAGGGATTTGAAATGTATCCAGATGAGATTGGATCAGTAGGGGTCCAGGGAGCAATTTGTAGCTTGATAGAAAGCTGTTGTACGTTTCAACTGTCACATCAGAGGCAGAGTAAGCTTGTTGGGTGAGTGAGGACCTGTTGATTGCAGTGGTGAATAAGTTTGGAGTGATCACGTTAATATTTCTGAATTGGATTTGGTGCTTAATAATGGAAATGGGTGGCAGTACCTGAAGATCAAACTGTACAGCGAAATGATCAGACAAACCAGGATCAGTGACAGACAAGTTGGTTACAGATATGCCCCTTGAACAAACCAAATGCAGAGTATGGGCACATCTGTAAGTGGCAAATGTCATGTGTTGAGTGAAGCCAAATAAGTTTAGTTTGGCCTAGAGATCCCTTGCAAGGATGATCTTTGGAGAGTTAACATGGATATTGAAATCGCCAAGCATCAGGATCCTCTCAGAACTGGAGCACAGCTTAGAGAGCAGCTAGGACAGTTCATTGACAAAAGAAGTCAGCGAAAGAATCAGAGAGAGATATAAGAGTAGGAGGTTTTTACCGTTTCTGGCGATTATGCAGGTGTTAAGATCTTAACACCTGCATAATACATAATTGTCAGGCAATTATGCAGGTGTCAAGATCCCAAACACCAAAATAGACACATTTCACAATGTGTCCCAGCAGACCGAGGCCCTATTGGCGAGGAGGGGGAATGGGGCCTGCGAGGGAAAGGTCGGTGTTGACCAGAACCTGGCGGAGTCGGCGGTGGTGGTCCTAGACTTGACCGCTGCACAGGGGCAGTGGAACTGGTAGTCCCGCTGGTCACCTCGGGATGGCACTCGGCAGCAGGAACCAGGACAGGTTCCGATAACATTCTTCTGATGTGGACAAGCGGACTATACCACAAGGAGATGCAAGAATGCTTCGCCTGAGACATAGCGTGATTTTAATGGGGGCCAAGTCATCCCGTATGCTTGATAGCACGTTGTTGTTAGTTTCTGCTGTCGCATCAGAGGCAGAGTGAGCCAAGGCGGAGCGTGAAATAATATTGATTGCTACGGTGAATATGTCTGGAGTGAGGGCGTTAAGGTTTCGAAATTGGATTTGGTGCTTGGTGAAGGAAATTGGAGGCGGTACATGAAGATCAAACCACACAGCGGAGTGATTAGACATACCTGAATCAGGGATGGACAAGTTGGTTACCGATATGCCCCATTAGCTAACCAAATTGAAAGTACGGCTGCATCCTTGAGTGGTAGATGTCACGTGTTGAGTGAAGCCAAGTGATGTCAGAGTGGCCATGAGATCCCTTGAAAGATGGCTCTTTAGATTGTCAACAAGGATGTTGAAATCGCCAAGCATTAGGATCCTTTCAGAACTGAAGCATAAATTAGAAATCAGCTCATACAATTCATTGACAAAAGAAGTGGAGGCTCCAGGTGGGCGGTAGAGCAGCAACAACTTCACAGGTTGAGCCGATCTCCAATCCAGAGAAATCTGCTCAAATGAATTGAAGGTCTGCGACGGAATCAGTCGGATGTCGACAGACACATGGTGGAGAACTGCTAGGCCGTCACTGCAGCCATGTGTGTGAGCCTTTTAAAAGAATGCAAGTCTCACGGTAGGGCCTGATTCAGTGTGAGAAAATCATCTTGATAATGCGAGGTATCTGTTAGGCAGAGTAGGTCCAGACTGTTTTCTGAAAGCAGCTCAGCGACGAGTGGGGCTTTTTCAGTGTTCAAAGAGCACACATTGAGCAGGGCAAAGTGGATTTCTTTTGCAGTCAATGTGCGTGCCTGAACAGGGGCTCCCAACCAGCAGTATTTTTATCAAGCAATGTCGAGCTGTACACGGGGCGGCGCGGTGGCCCAGTGGTTAGCGCTGACGCCTCACAGCAAGAAGGTCCCGGGTTCGAATCTCTCGGCTCGGGTGCCT
>JAZEWT010000017.1:5320943-5332833 GCA_036362905.1 Mordacia mordax | reverse complement strand
CACACAGACTCCCCTACACACACAGACTCCCCTACACACACCCCTTACACACACAGACACACACACAGACTCCCCTACACACACAGACACACACACAGACTCCCCTACACACACAGACTCACCCACAGACTCCCCTTACACACACAGACTCCCCTTACACACACAGACACACACACAGACTCCCCTTACACACACAGACTCCCCCTACACCCACAGACTCCCCTTACACACACAGACTCCCCTACACACACAGACTCACCCACAGACTCCCCTACACACACAGACTCACCCACAGACTCCCCTACACACACAGACTCACCCACAGACACCCCTTACACACACAGACTCCCCTTACACACACAGACTCCCCTTACACACACAGACACCCCTTACACACACAGACACCCCTTACACACACAGACACCCCTTACACACACAGACACCCCTTACACACACAGACTCCCCTACACACACAGACTCCCCTACACACACAGACTCCCCTACACACACAGACTCACACACAGACTCCCCTTACACCCACAGACTCCCCTACACACATAGACTCCCCTTACACACACAGACACCCCTTACACACACAGACTCCCCCTACACACAAACTCTCCTTACACACACAGACCCCCCTTACACACACAGACTCACACACAGACTCCCCTACAGACTCACTCCCCTACACCGAGACTCCCCTACACCGAGACTGCCCTACACACACACAGACTCAGACTCTTCTACACACCCCCTACACACAGATCCCCCCCCGCCACCGACTGCAGGAGAGACGAGGTTGTATTAACCCGAGTTGGAGGCTCTTCTTGTTTACACCGCGGGCCCCTGATTGCGAATTTAATTTTAAAAACGTTTCCTGATTACCGGCGCGGTAAATAACGTTTTAAACAGCGCCGCTAATTACAGTCAATGAGTAAACACAGAAACCCTGCACCGGACTCAAACCATAACGACAACGTAAACTCAGGATACACACAGACTCCCCTATACATCCTCAGGCGCCTGAAGATGCCTCCAACGTGGGAGGTGAAACGTCGAGAGGGAAAGAGGGGGAGCGATCGACGCAGCTATCCCGCAAGAGCAGCCTTTCAAAGCAATCATCATGCATCGAGTCGTGAAAACCTACATCAGTACAACGTAAACTCAGTGACCTCGTGGACTCTCTCAGCGTGGGTTTCCTCCAGGTTCTCTAGATTTCTCCCACAGCCAATAAAAACACCCATAAATTGACCAATAACACACAGGTTGTCAGCAACATCGTAACATATAGCACGCAACATCTGGAAAATGTTTGCGCTGAATAACCGCATGGCTGATTTTTGCTGGGTACTCCGGTTTCATTCCACAGTTCAAGGACATGTTGCCGCTGCTGTCTGGGTTAACGGGCTTGATGACGAAATCGCCCACGGTAGACTAGCGTCTCATCGTGGGCACAACCCTGCCTCGTGTCCTGCGTCTCCCGGGATAGGCTCCGGCTCGCCAAAAACCTCGGCGCGATTAAACGGGTGCCGACAACGATGATGACTCAACTGATGTGTGCAACTCCTGGCTCGAAAAAAAAGAGGTGATGAGACACCAATTGACGGATTAAAGCCTGGTGTAAGAGGTGCTGTGTGTGCACAATGTGCGTTCACGCCCGTACTGCTAAACCAAGGCAGCCTCAAAGCGTATAATGGCAGGAATTCCGCATCTAGAGTTCGTTCACACGCTCACTTTGTACTTTCTGCTCTGTAACAAAATGAAATAGGATATTTAAAAAATGTTAAATGACCCGCTTTAACCGCACTCAAAAGTAGAAAACACATTTTTTTAACACAAAATCGATCTGTCTAGGGATACAGACTAAAAGCGGGTCAGGTCGTTGGAAGGACTTTGTCTTGAGGAGTTAGATTGCGCTAAACTCACAAACACAAACACATTTTCAACCAAGAAGCTCTCAAGGAAATGGGAGCGTTTGCGAGCTCTTCCTGGTTACAAGTTAAACTGATCTCTTGTCAAAGTTTTATTAAAGTGTACTTCTCATCAACTTTACGTCTACATCAAACAATAAATGGCTAAGACAATAAAAAGTAGAGAATTGTCTCAATTGCACTTTGTGTTCACTTTATATCGTATTAAATGTACTTAAGTTATTAAAATAAAAATAAACTGATTTGCAATCAAACGTAAACAAAGTAGCATGATTAGGTATGTTTATAAGTGACCTCGTTTTCATCCAGTTCAATTTTAAATTCCCAATAACCGTTGTAAATAATAATTTGAAAAGATCTTGTGTATGGCGGTTCCAGCCAGGACCGGCTTGTCACCGGTTTTCAAACTTGTCACAAGATTGCATTGTCATCCGGAGTTATGCCTGCGTGCAAATTTTGAACTCAGGCTTTATCGGAAATGTTTTAATTTTGAGCTCAAACATTTTAACCATTACACACATCTTCCAATCTAAGTTAGTAGAGGAGGATGGTAGAGGACGCTACGGGGCAGTCGGAGGCAGTCCCCTTCCAACAATAACGGAGGGCAGAGGAGCGACGCTCACAACAGCGAGCGGAGCGCCTGGCGGATAAAATACAGCGAGTTGGCAGAGTGGGGAACGCAGGTTGTGTGTCGGCCACTCATCTTAGCCCATGGCGGCTGGAAATGTCCCGTGACCTCCTGTTAGCGAACATTCGACACTTCACGTGGTTTCAAAGTGCACCTGGCCTGGCACAGATGACGCGTGGACGTCACTGCCACATAGTGGCGAATGACGGTTGTTATTGTTGTGTATTTTCGCTTTCAAGCACTGCTCGTTAACAACACTTGTCCCGATATTGACTTAAAGACTACACGGGGGGGGCTTTGTCTTTATATTTATATCCTTCCCGCCGAATTTATCAGTTGAGTTCAATTCTGATCTCGCACTAGCGACCCGCTGTCAACTCATTCGGTTGCTTGTGTTGAATATTTATCTTTAAAAACCCACTATAACTCTTGTTATTATTATAACTCTTTATTATTAGTGCTTTAAACTTCATCGCCCGCTGCACGGCCAATCAGGCGGCTCACTCAGGGAGCCCCCGAGTCCCACCAATCGGAGGCCCCGCCCTCCCCGCGCGCCCCTCCCCCCGCACCGCGCCTTTCGCTATGATCCGTAACAGAGAAAGGATCGTTTCTATGGCGGGACCAGGATCGGCTTGTCACTGATCTTCAAACTTTGTCCACTACATTGCATTGTCATCCGAGTTATGCCTGCGTGCAAAATTTCAGCTCTCCAGCTTTATCGGAAATGCTTTAATTTTGTGCCCAAAGATTTTAACCATCACACACATCTTCCCATGCAAGTTAAGTAAAAGCGGGTAATAATAAGCATCTGTGAAGTCCTGCTGCTGCACCAGGACATTCGGCTTCATATGCACACACCTGTACACAACCTGTACACCCACACACACTTGTACACCCACACACACCTGTATATACATACACCTCTACGTACACAGACCTGCGCAAACACACACCTGTACACACACACACGTACACACACACACACACACCTTCACATGCAAACAAGGATAAAGACAACGACCCTCCGTTTATCCATAACCGACTGCAGGGGAATGTGTCCGGCACGGCACAAATTCTATTATTGTATTATTATTAAGTGCTGTTGGCGAGTATCGCCTACGAAGGTCAGCACGGCACATGAGGCGGTGGGTGGCAAACGCCACATGTTGCCACCTTTGTCTCCCTAGTGGTGATATTTACTGCACACTCATTCAAGGCTGAGTCAACCTAGGAGAGGAGGCCCGGGACCAATAAAAAAAATGGTCAAATCGAAGTGGTGGCCATGAGTGGGAGTCGAACTTGGGGTCGTTTGGTTGAGTTCGTTTCTGAAACGAGTTTGCTCCGTAACACACTGGTGTGCTGAGATAGTGAAGAATTGGCACGCTTTGGTCACAAACTTTACCCATTTGGCTGCTGTCTGGTGGTGGAGAGTTTACGACAAACATATTTTACGTGACCCAACCAAAAAAAATGGAATTCATCTATAATCACACCTGTGCACATACACGTGTATATTCACACACGCACACACCTGTACATACTCCTCCTGCATACCAGCACACACCTGTACACACGCCTGTATACCCACACACACCTGCACAAAATAATAATTGCATTTATACATACACCTGTATACCCACACACCTGCACACACACTTGTATACTCACACATACACCTTTATATACACCTGTATAACCACACACACCTGTACACATACATCTGTATACCCACACATATTTGTATACGTACATCTGTACCTATATACCCACACACATCTGTACACATACACCTGTATACCCGCACACCCACACACATGCCTATATACCCCCAAACACACACACCTGTATACCCACACACAAATATAAAAACAAAGATCCCCCATATAGCCTTAACAGACTGTAGGGTCAAGATTCGCGAGCGAGCACATCGGTAGTTCAGCGGTTAGCGCGCTGGTCTACAAACCCGGCGACCCGAGTTCGAATCCTGCTCACGGCCATGACCAGTTACGATTTTTTGAACCGGTCCCCGGCTTCCCCTCAGTCGACTCAGCCTCAAATGAGTACCTCGTACAATGTGTAAATATAGCAACTAGGGAGACAAAGGCGGGCAGACGTGGTGCTGGTCACCCATCTCCTTGTGTGCCGTGTCGACCTTCATAGGTGTTCGGTATACCCACACGTACATACCTATAGACCCAGTAACACACACGACTGGCGGTGACGTCACCAAGGCACTTGTGCCAGGCCACGTGCATGTTAAAGGCTCAAGAGCTCGCTGGTAGGAGCTTACGGGACAATCCCGGGTAACTGTGGACTCAGATCACAGGTAAACCCCAACACACACACACACACGTGTATCATCATCACACTGTATTCTGAAGGCCACGGAGTGACTCACCGGGTGGTGACGTCACGGGCCACACCCACCACTATTACCTGTGCGTGACGTCACCACCATTACCCAGGCAAGGAGGCCATATAATGGTGGGTGAGTGGCGGCACTGCGGGTAATTATAGAGCTCAGCCCAAACAGTGAATCACACCCCGACAAAGATGCCCCGTATAGTCTCACCGGGCTGTAAGGTCAAGTGCTGTTAGCAAGTAGCACCGATGAAGGGGCAGCAGGGCACACGAGGAGATGGGTGGCCAGCAACGCAACACCCACATCTACACACACACGCACTCACACCCAGACAGTAGTCACACACAAATACAAAGATCCACCTTGTAGAGTATACGCATCAACTGACGGTACAAGTGCTGTTTGTGAGACGTTGCTTATGAAGATCAGCACGGCACAGCAAGGAGTGGGTCGCCACCACTATATTCACACGCTTTTGTCTCCCCGGTGCTGATGTTTTTACTCCACCAGGCACTAATTGAAGTCCGAGTAAATCTGGGGGAGGATCAGGACCCATCCAGAATGTCACTTGTATTGGTCATGAACATTGATCAGACGAGTCATGGCGTAGTGCGCTCACCACCGTGCCACCCATCACCACTTCAACACCAACACTCAAAGACTGATAAAGACAAAGATCCCCCGTAGAGCCCTAATAAGCTCTCGGGTCAAGTGCCCTTTGTGAGAACCTATGAAGGTACACACGGAACACGAGGAGGTGAGTGATCAACACCACGCCCCGCCGCCTTTGTCTCCCTGGTGGCAATGTTTACACACCCCAGTCAGTACTCATTTGAGGGTGAGGCGACGTAGCGGAGGACCCAGGACCGGTTTATAAAATCGTCACTGAGCGGGATTCGAACTCGGGTGGTCGGGACTGATACACTCACAGACTGATACACTCAGACTGACAGTCACTCTCACAGACGGACACTCACAGACTTGCACTCATAGTCTGGCAAACAAACAGAGTCTTAAAGACAATGACAACCGCCATTCACCAGTAAGTGGCGGAAACATGACCCCAGCAAAATGTCGAAGGCTCGCTGACAGGAAGTGACGAGGCAGACCCAGGTGTTATGGGTTGCCTCACTGAGATGATTGGCAGTTGCACCACCTGTGCTCCCTCATCTACAGCTGTGTTTTATCTGCCCGGCGCTCAGTTCGCTGTTGTGAGCGTCCCTCCTCTGCCCTCCACTATTGTTGGAGGGCAACTGCCTCCAACTGCCCCGTAGCATGCTTCACGATCCTCCTCCACAGATGTCGATCTTATCATTGCTGGTACCGGTCTTCAGCAAGAACACTCAACTCCAAGTCCTACTGTGCCACATCAATTCATCTCTTCTCTAGCCCGTGCTGAGCCCGTTTAGCTTGCTCTATCTGGCCTAACAGAAGCTGCTTGACATGCGGTGACTGAGCATGCGGGCTACATGACCCAGCAACCGCAGCCTCCCTGCCGGAGTAGCTCACCAATGGAACTTTGTCTTGATTCTTCAATAATGTGTGAGCTCCTCACATAATACAACGGGGTTTAACTTAAGATGGATCATAGGCAGGCCAGCCGGACGTATTACATCAGCGCGGATGATAGGTCAGGCAGCTTCTACACAGTTTTTCGCTGCCGATCAAGAGATCATGGTGCCAGACTGATTCGAGACCTCTACTGCTAAACTGGAACTGGCCATAAGCACACAGCCTGGTTACAGAAACTTCTCCACTCTCTCAACAACTGCCCCGTCAATGATGGAGAACTGAGGGGGTTGAGTGTTCGGTGGCGTAACATACCCAGGCAGGTGCTTGGTATTATTGGGTCTTACCGTCAGCTCCACACTCTTTGTGGCACGCTCCAGGTCCAACGGCAGCACGTCCAACTCCTCAGAGTGAGTGACAATTACCATATCAACGGCATAGTAACAGAGATAGCCAACAGAGAGCCATCCCTTAACCACACGGGCATTTATCAACTTCCCATTGTACCTGCATCAGAATTCCACTGGTACGTATATGGAAAGCCTCTCAAACTACGTGATAAAAAAAAAGTTAAATAATGTAAGGGCCAGAGGGTATCCCTGACGCACCCCAAGCTTAACAGGGAATGGCTCTGACTCTTGACCATGTAACTTTACCCAGGCTTGCCCACCATCATGAAGGTCCTTAATGATTGTGAGCAGAGAGTCAAAGACACCGAAAGCACGAAGAACAACCCACAGTCCAGGCCTACTGACGATATCATAGGCCTTGGCTGAGTAAATAAAGCAGAGATGGAGGTCCTGTTGGAATTTTCTACACCTCTGTGCATAACCGCCCAGGCTTGAAACCACATGTATTTCTGCCAGCGTCTCCCCAACATGCCTGGCAAGGTGAGTGATGTTGAATAATCCTTCACAGGACCCTTCCTTGGCACACCGAGGTTCGTGATGCCCCTGTAGTTGTTACAATCGATGCAATCTCATCTCATCTCATTATCTGAAACCGCTTAATCCTATATCGGGTCACGGTGAGCCGGAGCCTATCACGGAAACACAGGGCGTAAGGCAGGAATACACCCGACGACGGGACGCCAGTCCATCGCCGGGCATTGCGGGACAATTTTAGTCTGCGAGCCAATCAACCTATCCAGGAGCATGCTTTTGGACTGTGGGAGGAAACCGGAGTACCCGGCGAAAACCCACACGGACACGGGGAGAGCATGCAAACTCCACACAGAAAGGCACCCGAGCCGAGAGATTCGAACCCGGGACCTTCTTGCTGTGAGGCGTTAGCGCTAACCACTGGGCCACCGCGCCGCCCATCGATGCAATCCCCCTTCTTAAATAGAACCACGAGGAAGACATCCTTGCAATAATGCTGAACCCATCCTGTGCTCCAAACTGTAGGGATGACGTTATATAGGGCAGTGTGCAGACAGTCACCCCTTCTTTAAGCATTTCGCTTGGGAGATCATGTTAGCCTGGTGCTCTTCATGGTCTCAGGCTCCAGATCGTATTGCGTACATCCTCTACAGATCGCACATCCGCCAGTTACACAAAGGGGGTGGCGACTTCTTCCATTATCTGAGGCATTCCAGCCCCAGCACCCCCCCCACCCATGCCATGTCGTCCCATTGTGTCATCTGAGATGAGGGGGTCCCCCTCCCCCAAATCCGCAGAGAAATGCTCGGCAAAACCTATAAACGTATCCTTAGGGGTAGGAGATCGGATCACCATTTCCTCATTTAAGGAAGATAATGGATGTGCCATTACAAGTCACTCTACGAATGGTATTAAATGGTATTGTAATAGGTATTCTAATGGTGGGTAAAACAAGCCCCTCGTCCTCGTGGTGCTGGCCGTTAACGCTGTGGTGACTGTGCTGACAGCCTCGACAGCAGCCAAGGGAGCTCTGGATGAATGCAGGGGGGGGGGGCTGCTGGTAACCCCCACCCCGCCTTCAATTTCATTATCACTCGACTACGAAACGAGACACTCATAGTCTGACAATCTGACACAGAGATCAAAACGATGAACCACTCACACAGACCACAAACACAAAGAATCCCCCGTATAGCCTTCACAGACTGTAGGGTCAAGTGCCGTTAGTGAGTACCAATGAAGGTCGGCACGGCACACGAGCGGGTGGGTGACCAGCACCACGCCCGGCCGCCTTTGTCTCCCTAAGGGAAATGTTTACACACTGCGCAAGGTACTCATTTGAGGCCGAGTCGATCTCGGGGAGGCCCATGACCAGACCGGGTTCAGAGCGCAGTGTAATAATCACTCCGCCACCGCTCCCCGAACAGATGAGACGCACGCACGCACATTCACATGGCACTCAGGCATCACATACCGCAGATCACACACAAACTCACACTCGTACACAGCGCCTCGCAAACACAACAACTCGCATTGCATAACAACACCGAGTGGCAGTGACGTCACCATGGCGCTTGTACCAGACCCGGTGCACGGGATGTACCCAGGTGCCATGGGTTGACGATGGGAAGACTGACGCACCGCGATTTAGGCACCCGGCGCTCCGTTCGTTGTTGTGAGCATTGCTCCGCCTCCGCTGTTGTTCGAGGGCGACTGCCCTGCACTGCACCGAGCCTGGCACCGCCCGATATCGTCCGTCCCAATGGTCATTCAGACGCCGATCTTAACGCCGTTGGTGCCGGTCTACAGTCGGTCGAGTCAGCTACACACATCTTGCATCACATCAGTCATTCTCTCCTCTCGCCCGCTCTGCACCCGCTCTGCACCCGCTCTGCACCCTCCATTCGGCCAAACACACAGAGCAGCACACGTTCATAAGCATCCCTATTACAGAATGCCAGTGATGTTAGCGAGGAGCAGCTGTGAAGGCCCGCACGGCACACGAGGGCATGGCTGGCCAGTACCACACACATCGCTTTTGTCTCCCCAGTGTTGACGTTTACACAACGCGCCAGGTACTCATTTGGGGCTGAGTCGACCGAGTGGAGGCCCAGACCGGTTCGGATCAGGGTGTTTGGCTGTGAACAGGAATCGAATTCACAACCACACACAGCCACCATCACACCCGACACAACCACACAACCACACCCCCCCACAACCACACACAGCAATCACCACACAACCACTCACAACAACCATCACACACCCCCACACAATCACACACAGCAACTATCACACCCCACACATAACCATCACACCCCACACACAACCATCACACCCCACACACAACCATCACACCCCACACAACCACACGTAGCAACCATCACATCACACACAACCACCATCACACCCGACACAACCACACACAGAACCACACACAGCCACCATCACACCCGACACAACCACACTCCGCACACACCCCACAACCACAACCACATACAGCAATCACCACACAACCACTCACAACAACCATCACACACCCCAACACAACCACACACAGCCACCGCCATTTGGCACTAAGTAGTAGTGACGTCACGAAGGAACTTGTGCCAGGCTAAGTGCACCTTGAAGCTAGGTGCACATCAGACAATACATACACACAAACTCCCAAATCCCACACAGGCATCACATTCCCATAAAACACACCCACGTTACATACCCACTCCCCCAGCAAACGAATAATCAATCACTCATCATACACACATTACACACATTCACTGGATAGGCACAAGCGTTCACAAATCACCAGTCACACACCACATCACTCAAACTCACCACACTCACACCACCCACTCACAACAGTCACAAGTCACACCACCCACTAACTCACAACACTCACACTCACAACAGTCACACCACCCACTCACACAACCCAGTCACACCCACACTCACACCCACAACACCCACACTCACTCACAACACTGACACCACCCACTCACACTTTCAACAATCACACTCACAACAGTCACACCACCCACTCACACTTACAAAACACTCACCCACTCACAACACTCTCACCCACACACACAACACTCACCCACTCATTCACACACACACAACACTCACCCACTCACAACACTCACACCACCCACTCACAACACTCACACCACCCACCCATCACCCACGCGCATTCCCCGCCCCAAGGAGAGAGCAAACAGCGGAGCAGCAGCTGCCCAAACAGCGTGGCCCCGCAGCCTGCTGCCCCCATCACGGGTTCACGTGGCTCCCCCAACGGCCTGCTGCCCCCATCACGGGTTCACGTGGCTCCCCCCACGACCTGCTGCCCCCATCACGGGTTCACGCGGCTCCCCCCACGGCCTGCTGCCCCCATCACGGGTTCACGCGGAAGCCACGCGGCCTGCTGTCCGCATCACCGCCTCCCCCCACAGCCTGCTGCCCCCATCACGGTTCACTCAGGGCCCTCGCGGCCTGTTGCCCCCATCACGGTTCACTCAGGGCCCTCGCGGCCTGTTGCCCCCATCACGGGTTCACTCAGGGCCCTCGCGGCCTGCTGCCCCCATCACGGGTTCACTCAGGGCCCCCACGGCCTGCTGCCCCCATCACGGGTTCACGGGGGGCCCACTGGGGGACCCCGTGCTCCACTGTTCTACACGTCCTGGAGGCAAAGAGGTTCCCACCCGAGGCGGTTCGACTCCTGCCGCGGCCGCTCTGTGTGTGGAGTTTCTATATTCTCTCCCTCGTTCTGCAGGGGACCGTTTGTCAACGTTATCCGGTCTCCTCCCACAGCAACCCCTCCCCTCCCCCTCCTAATTATGAAACCGATAAGATACAAATGTACAGGACGCAGTGTCTGGAAATTGTTGGTGTCGGCTGACTGCGCGGCTGCCTTCTTCCTCCCCACCTCTCTGCTGTTTCCTCCCGTCCCTGAGTCGTTGCTCAACCCCCGAACGAGGAGAGACGAGTGGGCGAGTTACTGAGTTGTAAGTTAGTGAGCGGATCAATGAGTGGGTGAGTGGGATGGTGAGGGTGAGAGGGTGAGTGGGATTGTGAGAGGGTGAGTGGGATTGTGAGAGGGTGAGTGAGCTGGTGAGAGGGTGGGTGGGATGGTGAGTGTGATGGTGAGATGGTGAGTGGGAAGGTGAGATGGTGAGTGGGAAGGTGAGAGGGCGAGTGGGAAGGTGAGAGGGTGGGTGGGATGGTGAGAGGGTGAGTGACAGTGAGAGGGTGAGTGGGACAGTGGGCTAGTGAGAGGATGAGTGGGACAGTGGGCTAGTGAGAGGGTGACTGGGAGAGTGAGAGGGTTGATGGCAGAGTGAGTGGGCGAGTGGGATGGTGAGTGGGTGGCCCAGTCACCATCTTTACCACCGGAGACCAAGCAGACATTGCTGGGTCAGCGTCTGGCTGTGCCAGCTTCCGCGCCTCCTCACGGAAAGTCCGGTCCGAGGCGGTTCGATTCCCGCCCGGGCCACATTTCTACGCGGCATTCGTGTGTTCTTTCCCCCCCCCTGTTCTACGTGGGTTTCCTCTGGGTTCTCCGGTTTCCTCCCACAACTAA
>JAZEWT010000017.1:5287176-5298643 GCA_036362905.1 Mordacia mordax | reverse complement strand
GGGGGGGGATCAGCGAGGGGGGGAACTCCACACGGAACCCGGGGCCAGAATCGAACCCAGGACTCTGAGGACACTTGCCCCTACGCCACCCGGTCGGGGAGTTGACTCCGTAGATCATCCTCCCTCTGGTGATGGTAACATGGTGTTGTGGGAAGTGAGTCAACAGTGGTCGTCTCTTCCTGGCCATAGCAATGTGGAATTTCAACAACCGGCTGAGGGCTTTGAGGAGCGGATTCGGGGCAGCATTTCCATGGGGACGAGCAGATGCGGGGACGAGGGGACGCGGTAAGGAGGAGACGCAGTGATGCTGTTGACGAGATGACGCTCTGACTCAGGGCTGCCTTCCCTAGCGTCTCCACTGGGGGGCGACTTTTCCCCGGCCACAGTTTCTACCGGAGTGCGTTTCTACCGATATTCCTACTGATGCTTGTACCGATGTTCCTACTGATGTCTGTATCGATGTTCGTACCGATGTTTGTATCGATGTTCGTACCGATGTTTGTATCGATGTTCGTACTGATGTTTGTATCGATGTTCGTACTGATGTTCCTACTGTGTTTGTACCGATATTCGTACTGATGTTCCTACTGATGTTTCTACCGATATTCGTACTGATGTTCCTACTGTGTTTGTACCGATATTCGTACTGATGTTCCTACTGATGTTTGTACCGATATTCGTACTGATGTTCCTACTGATGTTTGTACCGATATTCGTTCTGATGTTCCTACTGATGTCTGCATCGATGTTCGTACCGATGTTTGTGTCGATGTTCGTACTGATGTCTCATCTCATCTCATTATCTGAAACCGCTTAATCCTATATAGGGTCACGGTGAAGCCGGAGTCTATCCCGGAAACATAGGGCGTAAGGCAGGAATACACCCGACGACGGGACGCCGGTCCATCGCCGGGCATTGCGGGACAATTTTAGTCTGCGAGCCAATCAACTTATCCAGGAGCATGCTTTTGGACTGTGGGAGGAAACCGGAGTACCCGGCGAAAACCCACGCGGACACGGGGAGAGCATGCAAACTCCACACAGAAAGGCACCGGAGCCGAGAGACTCGAACCCGGGACCTTCTTGCTGTGAGGCGTCAGCGCTAACCACTGCGCCACCGCGCCGCCCTCGTACTGATGTTTGTATCGATATTCGTACTGATGTTCCTACTGATGTTTGCATCGATGTTCGTACCAATGTTTGTATCGATGTTCGTACCGATGTTTGTACCAATGTTCGTACGATGTTTATACCGATGTTAGTACTGATGTTTGTACTGATGTTCGTACCGATGTTCATATCGATGTTCGTACCGATGTTTGTTCTGATGTTCGTACTGATGTTCGTACTGATGTTTGTTCTGATGTTCGTACCGATGGTCGTACTGATGTTCGTACTGATGTTTGTTCTGATGTTCGTACTGATGTTCGTACTGATGTTTGTTCTGATGTTCGTACCGATGGTCGTACTGATGTTCGTACCAAAGTTTGTATCAATGTTCGTACTGATCTTCGTACCGTTTGTATCAATATTCATACCGATGTTCGTACCGATTAAGATTTTTCACGGCCTGATGATAATAATAATAATTGCACTTCTAGAGCTCCTTTCACCCGAGGGTCACAAGCGTGGCTCAGAGCTCCGGAGAGAACGGCGTTGTCAACAACAACAACGTCAGAGCAGTTCAATTTAGAGTCATTGGATATAATTTTGTAGAAGGGCATAAAATAAGCGATAAAAATGATTGTTCAACAAACAAAAGAATGAATAAATATTTCTTAGCAGGGGTATGTCGGCAGCAAGCCATAATTCCAGCAGAACAACAGTGAGCCACATTATCAGTCTTAGCCAAAAGACTTGAAATCCTTACGGAACACGTGAGTCTTGGGACGAGATTTGAAGATGCCCAGGGACTCAGCTGACTGCATCTCCAGTGGAAGGGCATTCCAGGGTCTAGGAGTAGTGTGAGAGAAGGCTCTGTCACCCATTGAATGGAGGTGCGATCTGGGCACATGCAGCAAGCCCGTATTGTCAGAGATCATAGTTGTCGTGTTGAGGAGGGTGCCTGAAGTAGGTCACAGATGTATGTCGGAGCAGCGCCAGTGAGAGCCCTGTAGATGAAAAGGAAAACTTTGACTTCAGTCCTATATTTAACCAGTAGCCAGTGGAGAGACATCAGTACTAGGGATATGTAATCATGAATGGGTGTGCGAGTGAAGACTTGCAGCCACATTCTGCAAACGTTGAAGACGATTGATCAAGTAGGCAGGGGTGCCAGGGAAGCAGTGTATTTCAGTAATCGATTCGTGAAGAGATGAAGATGTGCATTAGCTTCTCAGGATCAGAGGGTGACAGAATGTTGTGCAGTCTGGCTGCTTTTGAGATACAAATAGGCTACCTTGGTCATCTTGTTGATGTATGTCTCAAAGCTGGGTAAGGCATCAAGATACTCTGGACTGCCTCAGCAACTTCAAGGGTCAGATCATAAATCATCAATTGGATGGGTTGACAAGAACTTTTTTTCCTAAGCTGCTCTTTCGGGATTTCTGAGGATGTCTTTAATCCGGGGGCCACCGATGTGAAGGAGAGTGGTTGGAGCACTCCACACCTCGATCTTTTTCCCTTCTTGTTTTTTTTCCTCTGCCACTGATCAACTGTTTCAAGAGCTACGTAGTCCAACGTTTCCTTCCGGCTTGATTACAAATGGACTGGCTGATAAAGTGCTTCCACCCCGAGACCCCAGAGCACTGCAGGAAACAAAGATAGGGGGGGAAGCATCCATGCTGACAGTCGGCGCCAACACAAACTCTTCCAGTGAGACGTAGTTGTAAACGCTCTGCCACCCGGTAATAAGTATAACAGGTTTTTTACCATTGCTGCCAGTTATACACGTGTTAAGATAACGTGCAAATGTTATCAAAGCTTCCTGTTTGCATATTTTGCCACAAGTATGTGTGGCTTTTGCAAATTAGACCCATTGTGAAATGTGTCTATGATGGTGTTTTAAGATCTTAACACGTGTATAATTGCCTGCAATGGTAAAAACCTGTTCTACTTATAACATATGTTCCCTGGAAAAAAGTACCCATTGCTCTGCCACCCTGTCTATCCCAAAAGAGCAGCTTTGGAAAGCTGAAAGGCGTCTGTCCATTATCTCACAGCACACTGTAGATCACCAGCCCCTGCCGTCCCCGTCAGGCACAGAACCCCACAGAGCCGTTACCGTACGGGCGGTTTTCCGTTGCCTCATTGCCGATCCGCTGCTGATCCGCAACCGAGCCACCGTGATGAACCGGTGACAGCCTCGCCGTACGACTTCAAGAATATGGTTGGGGGCCAAGCAGGGCCAGGGGCGGGGCCGACGGCGCAGTCGCCATACGTGAGGGCGCCTGGCGCGCCGCTGCCGCCGCGCCAGTCGCCATACGTGAGGGCGTCTGGCGCGCCGCTGCCGCCGCGCCAATCGCCATACGTGAGGGCGTCTGGCGCGCCGCTGCCGCCGCGCCAGTCGCCATACGTGAGGGCGCCTGGCGCGCCGCTACCGCCGCGCGTCATCGCCACGCGTGCGCGGCCTCTGCTCGGTTTCTGTGCTGGTAAAACAGTCGAGCCTGTGCCGGGCGAGCCCCGCATGGCCTGGCTGCGAAATAGAAGAACATCTCGAGACTGGTGCTTCTTTGGCATTGGTGACATTGCTGGCGTTAGTGATGGTGACGTTAGTGACGTTGACACTTGGTGGCATTAGTCACGTTGGTGGCGTCGGCACTGTTGGTGGCGTTGTTGTCGTCGTTGCTGTTGGTGGCCCCATCTCCTTCACTGTCTCCGCCGGCGTCCCAGACAGAAGCTGCACGTCAGCGATTCGCAGTCCTTGCCGCGCTCGGCCAGCGCCTGATCCGGCACGGAGCGACGCCGAGCGACCCCATGTCAACTGGAATCCGGATCAAGTCCCGCCGGCACAGAAACACAGAACCAACCGGACCCGGCACAACCGAGACACATTAACAACCGGACCTGGCACAACCGAGACACAGTAACTTCCAATCAGATCACGGACAGGGGTCACATGACTCCACATTTGTGGACTCTAGGCGTGCAAATGGGACTTTCCACCTCGCGGGGGTACCGGGGCGTTCCACCTCGCGGGGGTTCCAGAACATTCCACCTTGGATTCTGAGACGTTCCACCTCGCGGGGGTTCCAGAACATTCCACCTTGGATTCTGGGACGTTCCACCTCGCGGGGGTTCCAGGATGTACCACCTCCTGGGGCGGTCCGTGGGAGACGTGTTGTTAAATAATGAATCGTTGGCTCCATTCCCGTAATCTTCACGGAAACTCGTCACGCGTCACTCGCCACAGCCTACAGGTGCCGCTCCGATAGAGGCGCAGCTCCGCAATTGCTGTGTGCACGTCACCGTCGGTGGAAAACCCTCTGCTCGAGGTTTCGCGAGGTGCCCCCCTCCACGAGGAAACGTTGCCCCCCCCCCACCACCCGCACGCTGTGTTTTCCGGGCTCTGCGCGTCGGAGTTGCTCTTGCCGATGAGAACCGAGAAGGACCACGCGCCATGGTTGTCCTGAGACAGCATCAACCCTCCCGCTGCGGTAAAGTGATGTCCCACCGCTTCGGTAGCTCCCCGGTGGCCCTGAGCCAGGGCTTGCGTTTAGCCGGATCCTCCCGTCCGGACACGTTTCAGATCGAGAGGAGCCCAAAACGCCTCGCGGCCAGTAACAAACGGCACCATCAAAGTCGTGTCGAGACTTTGAGCGCGAAGATGTACGGGAGGGGGGGGGGTTGGAGCCAAACGGCCGGCGGTGGGAGGAGTGCAGAAGGAGGTCAAGAGAGGCGAGGTGACCCATGGTGTGGTCAGCAAAGAGGGCTACTCGGGGGCTTTAGTTTGCGCGTGTACGTTTGGGCGAGCGCGCGCGTATGCCTGTGTGTGCGTGCGTGTGTATGTCCGTGTGTTGAGAACGTGACTGGCTCGCTGGGTTCTAGACTAACAGTGTTGGGGAGCGGTGGTTCAGCGACAAACACAGCGTTCCGACTTTGATTCCTGCTCACGGCCAACACCAGCGTGGCGCAGCGTGGCGCAGCGTGGCGCAGCGTGGCGCAGCGTGGCGCAGCGTGGCGCAGCGTGGCGCAGCGTGGCGCAGCGTGGCGCAGCGTGGCGCAGGTAAAACATCCGCGCCCCCTCACAGAAAGTGCTGCCCGAGGTGGTTCGATTCCTGCCTAGCGCGCCTTTCTGCGTGGAGTTTGTGCGTTCTCTCTCTCTCTCTCCCCCTGTTCTGCATGGGTTTCCTCCGGGTTATCCGGTTTCCTCCCACAACTAAAAATATTAATTAATTGGCCAATAACATCGAAATGTACAGGACGCAGTATCTGGCAGGTGTTGCCGCCAACTGACTGCTGACTGACTGCCTTCCCCAGCCTCCGTTTCCTCGCGCATCTAATGATGGAAGTCGCCCTATATAATGGCGTCTGATAAATAATATTTTTTTAACCGTTTCTGTGCATCACTTTGGTCTACCCAGCCTCAACTGAGCACCTGCTTTGGTGTGTACATTTTGCCAAGAGGGCAACAAAGGTGGCCGGGCGTGGTGCTGGTTACCCATCCCGTCGTGTGCTATGTCGACCCTCTAAGCCGCTCGCTAACAGCTTTTGCCACAGCAGTCTGTAGGCTGTGGGCGGCACAGTGGCCCAGTGGGTAGCGCTGTCGCCTCAGCAAGAAGGACCCGGGTTCGAATCTCGACTCGGGCACCTTTCTGTGTGGAGTTTGCGAGTTCTCTCCCCGTGTCCGCGTGGGTTTTTTCGCCGGGCACTCCGGTTTCCTCCCACAGTCCAAAAAACATGCTGCTGCATAGGTTAATTGGCTTGCAGACTAATTTGCCCGCAGTGCGGACGTCCCATCGTGGGTATATCCCTGCCTTGCGCCCTGTGTCTGCCGGGATAGGCTCCAGCTCACCGCGACCCTATACAGGACTAAGCGGTTTCTGACAATGAGATGAGAGTCTGTAAGCTATGCGTGCGAGCTGTTTCCTGTGTATAAGTGGGTGTGGGGAGGAGGGGTGGCGCAGTGGGTAGCGCACTGCACCCAGAGTCTGCCCTCTCGCAGCCAATAACATCGTTTAGGTCGACTCAGCCTTTAACACGTGTATATGGCACAGTGTATAATAAACATCAGCAGGCCCGGCGTGATGCTGGCCACCCACCCCTTCATGTGCCGTGTCGGCCTTTATAGGCGCTACTCGCTATCAGCGCTTAACCCTGCAGTCTGTTAAGGCTATACGGGGGATCTTTGTCTTTAAAACAGTTGTGGGACGGAACTGTTTTTACAGTTGTCCAACGGGAGAGGAGTAAGCAAGTTACAACAGCTCAGGGCACTGGGGGGAGATTTAGTCAGGACACATAGGCAACGTCTTTGGACGGTGGTAGAAAAGTTGAGTTCCCAGCGAAAACCCACGCGGGCATGGGGAGAACTCACTCACTCCACACACAGGCACCCGAGCCGGGAATCGAACCCAGGATTTTCTCGCTGTGAGGCGACAGCGCTGCTCATTGCACCAGTGTTCAGTCAGTTTGTGTAGGAGGGTGTGAGTTGCAACACTGCTATGGTGGCGCATTGGTAACGTGTGAACCGTGCACCCAGAACGTCCCGCGTGAGGCTCGTCTCGGACGCCTGTCTGTATTCACTTTGTGTGTTCGCTCTCCTGTGCCGCGTGCGTTTCCTCCGAGTTCTCCGACTTCCTCCCGCGATTAAAAAATTGCCCGCGCCAATTAATTATTGCTTTAATTGGCCGCTGACAGCGTTATGCAGGAAAGCATAGTGTGATGTGTTGGCGTCTGCTGACTGCCTCCTTGCCTCCCCCTCCCCTCAATTTTTCTCACTTCGTCTCTTCGTCCAGGCGTGGAGTTTGCGCGGCGCCTCGCGTTATAAATAGTACATTTAAAAAATATATGTTATTAATAATCATTTATTTGCACAAATCCCTCCGACAAAGGACAGGCACTATACAAGAGGTCACGTCATCGTACCATGAGCCGAGCAAACTTAGCGACCGATCAGTGAACGCGCTCCTGGCTGTGGGGTAACTACACGGTAGGATAATCTTATCATTTATCAGACGCCCTTATCCAGGGCAACGTCCATCATGATAGAGGTGTAGGGAGGAAACCAACGAGAGGTGAGGGGAAGGCAGCCGTGCATTCAGCCGGCGCCAACATTTGCAATCAGACACTGCGTTATGATGTGTTTGGCCAATTAATTGGTGAGTTTTTTGTTGTTGTTTAGATGTGAGAGTAATCCGCAGATCCCGAAGGAAACGCGCGTATAACGGAGCGAGAAATAGAACACAAACTCCTCGCAGAAAGGCGCCCCAGGCGGGAATCGAACCGCCTCGGGCAGATCTTCGTGAGGGCGCAAATGTTACCGCCGCAGTAAAGTTATGGACAGGAGCACCGATCATCTCATCAGTGAGCATACGGAGAAGATTCACGCGAAGCGGCGACACGGAGTGCGACGGTTCAACGTGTCAGCTGCAGCATGTAGGACCAGGAGTCCCACCGCCCTCTATCGGAGACCATGGGCCGAGGTCACTCCGACACCGTACGAAGTTCAGACGGTGGCGCCTCAATCTTGAGACGTCGCTACGCCGTTAAACAAAGTCTTCAAGGTACGGTAGAGCCGTGTATAATGGCTCCACCGTTAAGGTTCAACGCGTTGTCTGATGGCGGTACAATAAAGGCCTCACACCCGCCAGAGCTGTGACTGACGCAAGGCTCATCCGGGTTAACTTCTCATCTCATCTCATTATCTGAAACCGCTTAATCCTATATAGGGTCACGGTGAGCCGGAGCCTATCCCGGAAACACAGGGCGTAAGGCAGGAATACACCCGACGACGGGACGCCGGTCCATCGCCGGGCATTGCGGAACAATTTTAGTCTGCGAGCCAATCAACCTATCCAGGAGCATGCTTTTGGACCTGTGGGAGGAAACCGGAGTACCCGGCGAAAACCCACGCGGACACGGGGAGAGCATGCAAACTCCACACAGAAAGGCACCCGAGCCGAGAGACTCGAACCCGGGACCTTCTTGCTGTGAGGAGTCAGCGCTAACCACTGCGCCACCGCGCCGCCGCGCCGCCCCCCGGGTTAACTTCCGCGCAGCAACTGCCTGCTCCAACCTACGGCCCGGCCGCCGCTTGGCACGGAACATCTCCTCGGAGGCAGCTACGGTAGTCGGCCCCTGGGGTTAGCGAACGCATTGAATGAGCGTTTCGGGATTATGTCCGTTTCGATCTTAGCTGGAAGGAATTGTTGAGCTACGGTAGATCTTTCACTATTTGTACAGCAGAGGGATAATCAGTTTACAACATCTCATGGCACTGTGGGTAATTAAAATAGGATAATCGATTCAGCGTGCCTTTGGACTGTGGGAGGAGACCAGAGCATCCGGCAGTAACCCACGCACACACGGAGAGAACATGGAAACTCCACACAGAAATGCGGCGGCATTCGAGCTGGGAATCGAACCCAGGTCTAACTTGTTACTGTGAGTCGGCAGTGCGACTCCCTGAGCCACCGTGTCGCCCGTTGAACGAGTTTGCCTGCGGTTAAAGTTTCTCAAAATCCGAGCTGGGACTCGACGCTTAACCCGAGACTTCAATCTGAGATCCGCATCGGAGAAACTCAAGATTCCACACGCAGCCGGGCACAGTGAGATCATTACGGGTTAGGGTTCAGGTCTCGGAGGAGTTTACACTCGGGATGCTTCGCAATAAGACACGTGGTTTCCGAGTTTCAGTGGGGCTAATAATGGCAATACAATGTGCAAAACAATATGTATAACGATTTGTATGTATGAATTGAGTGAGAAGAGATTGAGCGGTTGATCGAGAGCAGCGATTGAGTCGTTCATTGAGCAGAGATTGAGGGGTTGAGTGGGTGGTGATCGAGCGGTAGATTGAGCGTTAATTGAGGGGTTGATTGAGTGCTGATCAAGCAATTCATGAAGTTGTTTATTGGGCGGTTAATCGAGCAGTGATAGAGCCGTTGATTGAGGGGTTGATTGAGTGGTGATGAAGCTGTTGATTGAGCGGTTGTTCAAGCGGATTATCGAGTGGTTGATCGAGCGGTTGATTGAGCAGCGATTGAGGGGTTGATTGAGCAATTGATGTAGCTGTCGATTGACCGGTAATTCAGCAGTTAATTGGGCGGCGATTAAGCGGTTGCTTGAATGGTGATTGAGCGGTTGATTGAGAGGTGACAAGAAGTTGATTGAGAAGTTAATTGAGTGGTTTATTGAACGATTGATTGAGTGGTGATAGAGCGGATGATTGAACGGTTGATTGAGCCGTTGATTAATCGTTTGAGCCATTGAGCAGTTGATTCAGCTGTGATTGAGCGGTTGATTAGGCGCTGATTGGTGTTTGAGCCGTTATTGAGCGGTTGATTGAGCAGTGATTGTGCGGTGATTGAGTGGTTGATTGTGCGGTTGATAGAGTGGTGATTGAGCGGTTGATTGAGCGGTTGATTAATCGGTGATTGAGCGGTTGATTGAGAAGCTGATTGAGCCGTGATTGAGCGGTTGATTGAGCGGTGATTGAGCGGTTTATTGAGTGTTAATTGAGCGGTTGAGCGGTGAGTGGTTGATCAGCGGTGATGGAGTGGCTGATTAAGCGGTGATTGAGCGGTTGATTGAGCCGTTATTAAACTATTGATTGAGCAGTTGATTAGCAGTTGTTTAGCCTTGATTGATTGCGCGCTTGACTGAGCGGTGATTGAGCGGTTGATTGAGTGTTCGATGAGCGGTTGATTGAGCAGCTGATGGAGCTGTGAATGAGCCGTGATTGATTGGTTGATTTGAGCGGTTGATTGAGCCATTGATTGCGTGGTGATTGAGCGGTTGAGTGGTTGATTTAGCGGTAGATTGAGCGATATATTGAGCCGTTCATTGAGCGGTAAATTGAGCCGTTGATTGAGCGGCTGATTGAGTGTTAATTGAGTGGCGACTGAGCGTTTGATTGAGCTGTCAGAGCGCTTCTCACGCAGCGTCATCACAGCTCATCTTGGCACCCTTCAGAGGGGAGCCCCCAGCGGCAACTGTCCTAGTACGGTATAAAGTGACCAATGTTTTAGCCTGCGAGCGACGGGGTGCTGAGATAAATCCTAATGTTTTGTATTTTGAAAAAATCGACACTGACACTATCACATGATGGGACAAGCTGTCTCCATGGTGGAGTACGAGACTCCACGGCAGAGTGTGCGGTTTCACCACCGTGAGCGCTGTGCCTCCAGCGTGAGTGCAGTGTCTCCGCGGTGGAGCGCGGTGTCTCCACCGTGAGCGCGGTGTCTCCACCGTGAGCGCGGTGCGATCCACTGTGAGCGCAATGTCTACACGGTGGAGCGCAGTCTCTCCACCGTGAGAGCGCAGCGCCTTCACCGTGAGTGCAGTGTCTCCACGCTGGAGCACGGTGTCTCCACAGTCCGGTTCCTCCACAGTGAGTGCAGTGTCTCCACGCTGGAGCACGGTGTCTCCACAGTCCGGTTCCTCCACAGTGAGAGCAGTGTCTCCACGCTGGAGCACGGTGTCTCTACAGAGTCCGGTTCCTCCACAGTGAGAGCAGTGTCTCCACGCTGGAGCACGGTGTCTCCAGAGTCCGCTTCCTCCACAGTGAGAGCAAGGTCTCCACGCTGGAGCACGGTGTCTCTACAGAGTCCGGTTCCTCCACAGTGAGAGCAGTGTCTCCACGCTGGAGCACGGTGTCTCCAGAGTCCGGTTCCTCCACAGTGAGAGCAAGGTCTCCACGCTGGAGCACGGTGTCTCCACGGCGGAGCTCGGCGCTGCTACTGTACCCGTGTGCGGTCTCCCTCCCGTTTTCCGAGATGGAACCCCGATAGCGGGCCGCGCCGGCTCCTATCGCTGCCTCCAGCCGTGGCCTCGCTTCCTCTCCACTCCTGCACGTCCCCCGCCTGCTTTCCAGATTTTCCACACTCACAGCGACACCATCACTCACGCTCCGCGGCGGCACCTCGCGCCACCACTGCTCTTCCCAGTGTCTCCACCTGTCTCCACTCGCTCCATGCCTCTCCATTCATCCAGGAATCGAGCGGCGCCGTCTCCGATCCGCCCGTCTCCAACCATTCTCTCGCTTCACGTCCACGTCTCCTCCACGCTCCTCCCCCGGGCCCCCCAACCCCCCCGGCCTCCCCGCCAGCGCGGCGCGAGGAAGGGCAGCAGGGGGAGCAGGTGGAGAGGTTGATGGAGCACGCGGAGAGCGGCAGGCGGGCAAGACGCGGTGGCTTCAGAAGGGCCTGCTCGGCGTTCTTCAGGCGCATCGTGTCGCGGAGAAGGGAGCAGCCATGTGAGAGACAACAACGCGGCTGTGCAGTGTCTGGGGGTGCAGCGTCTGGGGGTGCAGCGTCTGGGGGTGGAGTGTCTGGGGGTGGAGTGTCTGGGAGTGCAGTGTCTGGGAGTG
>JAZEWT010000017.1:5235653-5245928 GCA_036362905.1 Mordacia mordax | reverse complement strand
CTGTGTGCACGTGTGTGTGTGCCTGTGTGCACGTGTGTGTGCCTGTGTGCACGTTTGTGTGCCTGTGTGCACGTGTGTTTGTATGCCTGTGTGCACGTGTGTGTGTGTGTCTCTGTGTGCACGTGTGTGTGTGTGTGTCTTTGTGCACGTGTGTGTGCCTGTGTGTCTGTGTGCACGTGTGTGTGTGTATGTGTCTGTGTGCACGTGTGTGTGCCTGTGTGCACGTGTTTGTGTGCCTGTGTGCACGTGTGTGTGTGTATGCCTGTGTGCACGTGTGTGTGTGTGTCTCTGTGTGCACGTGTGTGTGTGTCTGTGTGCACGTGTGTGTGTGTGCCTGTGTGCACGTGTGTGTGCGTGTACCCGTGCAATGTTGCAGCGTTTAGCGCGCTGCGCTACAAACCTGGGTTCAACTCCTGCTCACGACCAATAACAGTGGCAAATATTTGAACCGATCCGGGGCCTCCCCTAGGTCGACTTAGCCGCCAACGAATACCTGGTGCGGCGATGTGTCAACATCGCCGAAAGGGAGACAAAGGCGGCCAGGTGCGGTGCTGGCCACCCACTCCCTTGTGTGCTTTGGTGGCCTTCGTAGGTGCTCGCAAACAGCACTTGTTTGACCCTACGGTCTCTTAAGTCTACACGGGGGATATGTTTGTTTTTGCGTGTGCACGTGTGTATCTGTGCGTGCGTGTGTCTGTGCGTGGCACCTGCCCCCATGCCAGGTGTGATGCTCCAGGCACTGCGTACCTAGCGGCAATGAACTGTTTTTGTAAGCGCTTTTCGTGTAGATGCGTTACGTCGTCGCGATACCGTACAGTATATATATATTTACAGTCTGTAGTCTCTCTATATAAATATATATTTTAACGAAGTATTTTATTATTTGAACTGAACGCGGTCGGGTGGCTCACGTCGCGGTGGTTTTCTAAAGAGATTTATAATCGGAGCCGCGTTATCGCTAGTGGGTCCCCCCTCCGCCCCCACCGCCGGACGACGCCGGCGCATCCGTAGCTGCTACCTGCGCACAGCTCACCTGTCGGGTGGGAGCGCAACTCTCACCCGCGTCACTCATTCGCCCGGTGAGTTGGCGAACACCGTATTCGACAGGTGTTGCGTTCTTTATTGCGTTGTGTTGGCTGAATTGAGTGGTGGAGGGGATTTGACGGCAGAAGATGTGGTCAGATTATAACGCGGCCCATCGTAAAACATGAATACACTCACCCAGCTGCTCATTCATCCAGTCACTCACCCAGCCACTCACTCACCCATCCACTCACCTACCCATCCACTGAGTCGCATAGCCACTCACCCAGCCACTCACCCAGCCACTCACCCAGCCACTCACTCAGCGACTCACCCATTCAGTCACCCAGTCACTCGCCCATCCACCCACCCATCCACTCACCTACCCATCCACTCGTCACCCAGCCACTTACCCAGCCACTCACCCAGCTATTCACTCTTCCACTTACCCATCCACTCACCCAACTACTCACCCACTCACTCTCTCACCCAGCCACTCATCCATCCACTCACCCAACTACTCACCCACTCACTCTCTCACCCAGCCACTCATCCATCCGCTCACCCAGCCTTATATCGACATTAACTGTGTATAATGTAATACGCAATTCTGTACGGAAATTGTGAGAGCAGGCAGTCTAGGGACGCTCGCAGTGTACACAACCGTCCACAATCATGTGAAAATAAATAATGATTATATTAAATATTAGTTGAGTAACCACGGCCAATCGAAAATGTATGAGGAGCAAATTCATAAAATGCGGTGAAACGGGTTTTTAGCAAAGTAAACACGTAGACAAGTAAATAACGTTAACGCAAACATCTCATCTCATCTCATTGTCTGAAACCGCTTAGTCCTATACAGGGTCACGGTGAAGCCGGAGCCTATCCCGGCAGACACAGAGCGCAAGGCAAGGATATACCGACGATGGGACGCCAGTCCATCGCCGTAACGCAAACACGTAAACTACATAAATACAGCGTACACACGTAAACGCCTAAACAACAAATATGTAGACACGTAAAGAATGTAAACATAAACACGTAGAAAACTAAAAACACGTAACGCAAACATTGCAAACACAAACAGACATGGAAACACGTGATCACGAATACATCTAAACAATAACACCGTGAACATGTAAACAACGTAAACACCGTAAATACCATGAACATATAAACAATGTCAACATCGTAAACACCGTGATCATGTAAACACCGTGATCATGTAAACACCGTGATCATGTTAACACTGTAATCACCGTGAACATGTAAGCAACGTAAAACACTGTCAATACCGTGAACATTTCAGCAACGTAAGCACCGTGACTCCCAGCCGGGGGAGCCACGGCTCCCCCGGCTGGGAGTCGGTGGCGCCACGGCTCCCCCGGCTGGGAGTCGGCGGCGCCACGGCTCCCCCGGCTGGGAGTCGCCGCCACAGTTTTGCGCCGAGGACCAAACGCGGACGTGGCGCGGGTTCGGCGCTGTGAAGAAGGAGTCACCGGCGCCCGCGGTGTTCACGGCGATGACGCGGGGAGTCGCGGTTCCCACGCTTCCTGCCTCTGCCACACCGGGGGTGGAACCCTCACTGACCCCGACCTCTTGTGACCTCTCCCAGGCCTCTCCTGGACTCCGACCTCTCCCTGACCTCTCTCTGATCTCTCCCTCACCCCGATCGCTCCCCGATCCCTCACTGACCTCTCTCCCTGACTCCTCGCCGACCCCTCCCTGACCTCTGCCCCGTCCCCAACCCCGTGTCTTTCAACGCCATGCTCGAGGCGTTCGCTTCCTCAGTCATGATTCGCGTGGCGGTGGAAACGCGCCTCTCAGCAGGAAGGGCCGGGTTCGATTCCCTGCTTGGTTGACGTCTCTCTGTGTGGCGTTTATGTGTTTCTCCGTGTCCACGCGGGTTTTGGCCGGGTACTCCGGTTTCTTCCCACACCTAATACAACACTATTTGGCTGATCACATTTGAGTATACAGGGGATGGAGTGTCTGACAAATGTTGGCGCTCTCTTACTGCATAGCTGCCTTTCCTCTCCACTGCCTCCGCGCTTTTTCGCGCCTCTGAGTCATTCTGTCGAGTGACAACGAATACTGCGTGACGGTGCGTTATAAATGGTGGAGTGTTATTATTGAAATCATCACCAGCAGCCGTGCTCGCTCCAGTGCTGGATGGAGGCCCCCGAGCCGCCGCCTCCTCTCAGCGCGCCGGGTCGTTTGCCACTCCACCGTCTCTGCTCGATGGACAAGTGCTCAGACACTTGTCCCATTCCGTGTGGTTTTGATGCGAATGGTAACCTTGCTAACGGTAACCTTGGTAACGGTGACCGGGGTAACGGTGACCTTGGTCACGAGTCGTCCGTGTGGCCATCGCTGATTTTAATTGCGACAATAAAAGCTGTTTTCCCAAACAATTGGTCGCTGTTAAAATTTCCTGAGATCCCCTTTATCCTGACCCCGGACCCTGACCCCGACCTTTACCCCTGCCCTGATCCTCACACCGTCTATGACCCCGGCCCCGATTCCTGGCGGTGACGCCATATGTTTTAAATGATCCTCTTTATTTTTGGCGGCTGATAGCGTTTGTATCTTATTGATGAACGGCTTGAGGAGCATGGGTGCTCGTAAAAACTCACAAACCATAAAAAAAAACTGTGAAAAGGGGGTCACAAGATATTTGGACCACCATGTAGAAGGCCCACGAGCACAAAGTCACTGAATGGAACTCTGCGCACACTCATACTCAAAAGACAGATCCCCCGTATAGCATCAACAGACAATTATAGCCCGTTTTGGCCATAAGCCAGAATCAAACTCGGGTCATAGCACAGCACACGAACCGCAACACTAACGCTCCTCAATCATACGCACCCTTGATACGTTACACAGGGAAGTGGGTGACCAACACCATGCCTGGCCGCCTTTGCCTCCCCAGTGGCAATGTTTACACACCGCACTAAGGCTGAGTCAACCTAGGGGAGACCCAGTACAGGTTCAGAAAGTCGTTATTGGTATTGACCGTGAGCAGGAATGGAACACACCCACCCAATGTCTAACCCACACACTTGCTCACCCACCCACTCTCACCCAATAACAACAACCATTATTCCCCACTAAGTGGCGGTGATGTCACCACGGCGCTTGTGCCAGGATATATGCACTTTGAAGCCACGTGAGGTATAGGGACAGACCCGGGTGTTATGGGTTGCCTGCCTGAAATGACTGGCAGATGCACCACCTATGCTTCCGACTGTGCCGCAAGGCGATGTTGAATGATGCTTGCCAGGACCTTTCCCAGCACATTGAGGAGCGAGATTCCACCGTAGTTATTACAATCGGTTCAGCCCCCCTAATTACAGAGGGGGACCACTAGGGCATCCTTTCATTCCTGCGGGACCTTTCCTGCGCTCCAGACGGTTTTAATGACGTCATGTAGGGCAATCTGCAGACACCACCTTCCTTCCGCATTTCGCTTGAAAGATGGTCTCCACTCTGTTTTTCCTTGGTGTCAGACTCTGACTCACCTTGCATAATTCTTCTATAGATGGCACCATCACTCGCCACTCACAGGGTGTGGCTACTTTTTCCATGATCTGAGATAGCACAGCCCCAGCAGGGTCACCATCATGTTGTACCACGGTGTGATCTGAGCTGAGGGGTTCCCCTCCCCCAAGAGCGTACAGAAATGCTCTGAAATTTTGAAATCTTGTTCCTCGGGGTCGGAGATCGGATCATCATTTTACCTTTTAAGACGGGTAATGAGTGCAGCGTTTCAAGTTAATTCTTTAATGGAATTAAAAAGTGATTTTTGATCACGGGCTACCGAAGCAGACTCCATCTCATCAGCAACCCGTGACCACCACTCATCCTTGCAACGCCGCACAGCTCTCTGAACCTCCGCGTGAAGGCTGCGGTAAACCTCCTCGTTTTCGGGCGTGGGATGTTGCAGGTGGTGGAAGTAGGCCTGCCGTTTTCTCTCGGCCAGTTTAAACACCCCCTCAGTCAGGGTTTCTGGGGAGGTCTGGACCGTGTTCCCAGTGCAGCCATTCCAACTACATGAGCCACAATCCCTAAGCTTCACCCATTTCCCGTTGGCATCAGGAGGAGTGGGGGACGATGTCAGACGAAACTGCAAACGATTATGAAATTCTCGCTTACAGCTTTCATCAAAAATAATAATAACATTTCTAGCACGCCTTTCACCCGAGGGTCACAAAGCGCTGCACAGAGCTGCGGAGAGAACGGCATGTCAACAACAACAATATCAGAACAGTTCAAATGAGAATGCCTCCAACGTGTGAAGCGAAATGTCGCGATTTGGAGAGGGAGCGATCGACGCGGCTGTCCCAAGAGAGCAGTTTTTCGAAGCAATCATTAGTTCAAATGAAAGTCAAATAGTGGCAATAAATTATAGAAGGACGTAAAATAAGCGAAAAAAATAATTCTTCAACAAACAAGGAAGGAATAAATGTTTATGAGCAGGCTCAGTCGGAATCGAACCATCATCCTGGCATAACTATCGTCATGCCAGATTGATGGTCCTAAACAAAGGACTTGAAAAACTTACGGAACCAGTGAGTCTGGAGACGAGATTTGAACATGCTCAGGGACTCGCAGATCGAATCTCTCATGGAAGGGCATAACAGAGTCTGGAAGAAGCGTGAGAGAAGGCTCTGTCACCCATGAAATGGAGGTGCGACCTGGGCACATGCAGCAAGACTGTATTGGAAGATAGAAGTTGTTATGTTGAGGAGGGTGCCTGAAGTAGTTCACGGATATATGTCGGAGTTGCGTCAGTGAGAACCTTGTAGGTGAAAAGGAGGATCTTGAATTCAATCCTGTATTTATCCGGTAACCAGTGGAGAGACATCAGTACTGGGGATATGTGATCATGGAGTGAGGACTTTAGCAGCCGCACTCTGCACACGTTGGAGACGATTGATCAGGTAGGTAGGTGTGCCAGGGAGCAGTGCATTGTAGTAATTGATTCGTGAGGAGATGAAGATGTGTATTAGTTTCTCAGCATCAGAGGGTGACAGGATGTTGCGCATTCTGGCTATATTTCTGAGATGGAAATAGGCTACCTTCGTCACCTTGTTAATGTGTGTTTCAAAGCTGAGTTAGGAAAAAACTGTCATACCTGGACTCCGAACTGCCTCAGCAACTTCAATGGCCTGTACTTAAGCATCAATTTGATACGTTCAGCTTTGGTCACTTAGTGCGGGGTTCTGACAAGCAAAACTTCTGTTTTGTCGCCATTTAATTTTACCAAAATAAAATTCAGTCAGGCCTTCACAGTTGACAGTAAGGACGACATGCAAAGACTAGACGCATTGATGGATGGCTTTGAGTGGATATAGATTTGGATGTCATCATCATAGCGATGGTAGCTGAGATTTAGGTTGCACAGGATATGGCCAAGAGGTTGTATGTAGATGCTGAAGAGGAGTCGGCCGAGAACTGAACCCTGAGAAACTCCAAACAAAACAGGATAGATCTGAGTTTGTCCTGAACGAACTGCTTCCAGTCAGAGAGGTAGGAGCTCAACCAGTGCAGGGCACAGCCAGAGACCTTTATACCCTTTCGTCACTAAAGTAAAATCGGGTGGTCAACGGTATCAAAGGCAGTGCTCAGGTCCAAGAGGACAAGAACACTTGGCAAGCCTTCATCAGCAGCGACAAGTAGGTCATCAACTACTTTTATCAGAGCGGTTTCAGTACTCTGGCCGAATCTGAACCCAGATTGGAAGGGATCGAGGAGGTAATTGTTGAGAACGTGTTTCTAGAGTTACGCGGCGACTGCAAGTTCAAGGACCTTAGAGAAGAATGGTAGATATGAAATGGGGCGATAATTATCAGGGATGTTGCAACCTGCACCGTCTCTCTACACCCAGCGATACGGCCGCTGATCGCACGAGAGACTGTAGGCTGGAGCTTCGGCCAACTAGAATGTTAGACAACCAGGTGAACTCCGCGCGCGAGTGCACACGTGGCGAGGGGGGTATTCTGATGGTAAAGTTCTGCGTTGTGTTTTTGTTTAATCCCCCTCGCGCTCCGCATGCACCACTCCTGGTTCGCCGACACTCGTTACTCTTTTTCCACCACAAGGACTTGATTCCACACGTATCTTCTCTCAAAATTATATTTATTCCCTCTGTAGACACAGCACCTTCAGACGCACTCACCAGCATACGAAACCACATCAAAACTCCACAACCCTCTCCCAGGCTTCACTCACACTCAGAAAACCGCGCATCGAACATAGCCGCCACGTGCAGCCACGTGCTCCTCGTGCCAAAACCCACAAAAGATTCCCCCCTCTCCTAAATAACAATATCTTAAGCGAACCGTTTAACACCACGTACCTTCAAACACACCCACCAACATACGAAACCACAGCAAAACTCCACAGCCCTGCAGATAGTACAAAACATCTCATTCTTTAACATCTACGTATATAATTTTATAATTATGTGCGGAGCTCAAGGACATGCTTCCTCACCTCTCTCATGCTTCACTCACACTGAGAAACGCTTCGGCAAGGGTAGGCGTGTCCATGCTGACACGACAGAATTTTAATATGTGCGACGATTCATATGTACAAGTCATTACCATAACCACTGGTTACACAATCGACGCCAGCTTTTTTAAGCAGAGGGGTAACTGCGGCACATTTGAATAGTGGGGGAATGATGCCAGAGCGAAGTGAGTTATTAAAGCGATGAGTGACGAAAGTGGCAAGGGATTTGAAATTTGTCGAGATGATTTTGGACGGGAAGGAGTCCAGGGAGCAGTTTGTGGGCCGAGTTCTGATTAACTACAGAAGAGACATGGGATTCCGTTAAATCGGAAAATTCCAGGAGTTTTGAGGTCAGCTAGCCGAGACCAGGCCACTATGGGTTTCAGTGGTATCCTTGGTGGGGACGCACGCCACTGCCATTGAAGAATGGCCGGTGGATCTTACAGATGACAAGCCGATGGTCAGAGTTCAGATCAGCTCCTCGGTAGGTCCTGGTGTCAAGGACATGGGCCCGCATCCGCTTTCTCCGTCACTATATAGCCCAGCAGAGGTTCTTGCTTGGACCCAGCATGCATCTATGATGTTGTGCAGAGGCGCTGATGATGGAACAGTGTGTTGGTAATTACGAGCTCATGGGCTGCACCAAAGTCTAGCAGCCTCCTACCGTTGTTGTTAAGCCGATCTGGCCCATCCCTTCAAATCACTCCAGACCAGGTATCTGCATCATGACCCACTCGGGCATTAAAGTCACCCAGCAGGATGACTCTGTCCTGAGAGGCCACTTTGGCCAACACCTGAGACAGGAGGTCAGAGAAGGCATCTGACTCATTGGCCTTGCCTGCATCCCCTCACTGATCTTCATCTTCAGTGGGGATGTAAGTCTCTTCCACCACAATCTCTCATTTCCCATTTATAGGGAGGTCAGCCGACAGTAGTTTGGGACTCACAGGTTTCCACGCCCCCTTCATTTTTTTTTATTTAAATAAGAATCACTCCCTGTTTCTTGGTAGTTTCCTGTCCCGAGTAGAGGATTATCCACCATACCTGATGACTGCAGCCAGAACCAATCCACCGGACTTCCTGTATTTCATAGAGGTCCAGGCAGTACCGGTCCCACTCCCGACAGAGGAGTGGCGACCTTTCCTCTGTAACGAGCATTCCAACATTCCACGTGGCCACATGCATCAGCTTTGTTGTTTCCAGAGGAACGCCAGGGGTGGGAACTCAATCTCCTGGCTCTACCAAATGGGGTTTGGCCAGGGGACGTCGTAAACACCTGTCCCCTTGGAGCCTCTGACACAAGCTTAAGTTTAACTTTTTATTTGTGGGCCTAGTGGTAATTAACTTGAAGGTGGGGGGTACCAGCCCCCTACACCCATCCAGAGCCCTCTCGAGGCTCTGAGAGCAGCCACCACAGCGTTACCGACCGGCACCACGACGAGGGGGAGGGGGGTTGCTTTGCTGGACACACATCCACACTCACCCATCCACATTCCCACTCACCCACACTCTCACTCACCCACACACACTCCCATTCCCAGTCACCCACACTCGCACACTCTACAGAGCGGGATTCCTGCTTTGGGAATCTAACCCAGATGCGGTGCCGAGGAGGCGGCGGTGGTCGCTGTCCTGGGATGACCGCGACCCAGCCGCTAATTGTGTCCGCGTGGCGAGGGGACCTGGGAGGTGGTGGGACCCGGGGGAGAATGCGGGGGCCGCATGCCGCCCGCACCGAACTCCCAGCGCCGAGCTTGAGTCCCAGGCGAGTTTCACAAGCGGAGGTCTCGCCCAGACCCGGGTCTCCCTCCCTCTCCCTGGTCCCCTGGGTGTCCCCCCCCGCAACACGTGCCAGGTCTTCCGTACCCCAGATGCAATGTGACAGGAGCGTTTGGGTCACGTGACGTTTAATATTAACGCGGCCACAGCCACCTGCACCATCCACTTTGATCTCTCATCTCATGGTCAGAAACCGCTTAGTCCTGCACAGGGTCGCGGTGAGCCGGAGCCTATCCCAGCAGACACAGCGCAAGGCAGGGATATACCCACGATACGACGCCAGTCCATCACCGGGCACTGCGGGCAATTTAGTCTGCGAGCCAATTTACCGATGCAGCGGCATGTTTTTTGGACTGTGGGAGGAAATCGGAGTGCCCGGAGAAAACCCACGCGGACACGGGGAGAGAACTCGCAAACTCCTACACAGAAAGGAACGCGAGCCGAGATTCGAACCCGGGTCCTTCTTGCTGTGATGCGACAGCGCTACCCGCTGGGCCATCGCGCCGCCCCACTTTTTTCACTCGTTTTCGTTCATTCATCTCTGCAGACTCAGAGCACTAGGCGGGGCTATACCCCTCATAGGACGCCAGTCCAGGGCAGAGCACCGGCGTCAATTTATTCAAAGGGCCAATAACTAACCTTGGCGGCAATAGCGCGCTTTCAGAGTTTGAGGAAACCGGAGTACCTAACGCAATCCCACGGGCAAACTCCACATAGAAAAACCCGGCTCCGGAGCCTGGAAACCGAGCCAGGTCCCTCTCCGTGCGAGGCAGAGCCTCCGGTGGAATCAGCGAAACATTGCCTGCTCTGCACATGGCCTCCAGTCAAGGCCACACACGAGGTGAAGGTCGATCGGTCGAGATGGGTGCAGCGCGGAGGTCGGAGCGGGAGCCGCTCAGGTGCAACACGGGGGCCGAGCGGGAGGAGAGGTGGAGCGGGGGGGGAGCGGGG
>JAZEWT010000017.1:5013360-5023375 GCA_036362905.1 Mordacia mordax | reverse complement strand
ACTCCACACAGAAAGGCACCGGAGCCGAGAGACTCGAACCCGGGACCTTCTTGCTGTGAGGCGTCAGCGCTAACCACTGCGCCACCGCGCCGCCCTCTGATAATGATGACCCAATGATAATCGAAAGCCATTGCACGCCACAGCTGGATATTAAACCACATATAATAGCATTAATAATGTATCGTAACGTTGATATAAGAGGCTTCACATGACGCATTTAAACGGACAAAAATGCACGCACGCTTCAATTTACCTGATTAAAAACAATGTCAACTGCTACGCGATATACTACTGCTTCCTATCAGCTGGAAAAAGGCAAAATGATAAAAAAAAAATTGACAGATGGACAAATTCGTGGGTTGAAATACACGGCTGGAGTTATAGCAAGAGACAGGCAGAGGAACACGTGAGTCAGAAGTTACAGACATCACATAGACTTAGCAAATGTGAAAAGGGCGTGTGCAGTGCACTTCACTGAAAGTGATAATGGTCAGTGACTGAGCCTAACCACGGAATGGCTCAAGCGGAAAAGTAATCGGGAGGTGGATGCCCCCCAAAAAGTGTGACCTGAGATGTACTGGCGTCACATCCTGGGTATAGCCCCGCCTTGCGTGCTATGTCTGCCAGGATAGGCTCCCGTTCCCAGCGACCATGTATAGGATGAAGTGGGCACTGATACTGACCTGAATGGTTCAATCATCTCATGTGTTAGATCTATATTGGTGATGGCTTTGAAAGAGTATGAGGGAGGCATCCACGCTGTAAGCTAGCGCCAACCCGCCAGACAATGCGTTCTATGTAGTTTGATGTTAGCCAATTAACGGGACGTTTTGTAGTTGTGGGAAGAAACTGGAGTACCCCAGTGAGAACCCATGCAGGCACGGGGAGAACATGAAAACTCCACGCCGAAAGGCACCCGAGCAGGGGATCGAACCCGGGATTTTCTTGCTGTGAGGCTGCAGCACGACTCGCTGCGTTAGAACAGGAGAGCCAGGCCAGGGAACCACAGTTCTTCACTCCTTCATCTGTTTACCTTTTTTGGTTAACACATTAACATTTCAGCAGCGAGCGATCTAAGACCTGGTTGAAGGACAGGTTGTTGTTTTTTTTTGCGCCGATGGTGTTGCCGAACACAGTAAACACAAAGTGACATGTCCGGCAGACACTTCATCATTTATTAATCACAAATGTTGCGCCTTAAATAAAATGTATTATTATTATTAACTATTGCGGTGCAACGCAGGCACGGTCACGTGATCTGAACGGACTCTTTCGTAGATTGTGTGCTTGTGTAAAATGTGCACTTTTCAGAAGTGCATGTATTTCACATTTGCATGTAAAATAGATGCGTGAATCCACTACTGGATGAGAGCCTCTGCATGCCGTGCGTATCGTGGTGATAAATTGACTATATTTTAGTTTATTGGTCAGTGTGGGTTGGTGAAGACTTCAAAGTGCCGGTGCAGTACGGCAGTGGATGTTGCTGCACTGCCCACCACATAGCCCCGTGGCACGGTAACACCATTTCAGTTGGTAATGGTGATTCGTGATGTCTTACTTCCCTACGCTGATCAATGCGGCTTATTGAAAGGATTTTGGGGGGCGGGGGTCGAGAACCAGTTCGGATATCACACACTATTGAAGTTATCCGTGGTGGGGAATGAAATTCGAGTCATTGTGTCCGTAGTGCACACAAATAAAGAGTTCATTCCCCTGCTCGGGCGCCTCTGGTTATCCTCTCTCCGGCCAAAGACACGCCGCAGCTGCTGCTGCTGCCTAGGTTAATTGGCGTGAGTAAAATTCCAACCAAAAAGTATGCCTTGCGATGTACTGGCATCACATATTGGGTATAGTCCCGCCTTGCGCCCTGTGTCTGCCCGGAGAGGCTCCGGCTCCCTGCGACCCTGTGGAGGGTTCAGCGGATTTTGATAATAATGATCTGTACATGAGCACAGAATGTGTGATCTGTGACTGTGCGGCTAATGCGTGAGATGTATTGATTTCCATTTTCGATGTAACAATTAGTCTCAAAAATCGATATTTTTCATCAATGTTTCACCATCTTAATGGATTGCTTCCCATATATTTCTTGTACACTTGCAATATAATTATCTCCCTCTGTAAATAATTTATTTTTAAATCAGTGGCAGATTAAGGGTGTAGAGAAATGGGCCCAACTCCCTACCCCTCTCCCATAAAAATGTAAATATTCGTATTTCATTAATATTACAAAACAACTGTGACCCAACTCAAACTTGCTTCGTTATGGAGAAAACAATAGTTTAATGTTTTTGTTATCGTTATTGTAGGGCCATATTTAAAAGTTTTACATTTTCTGACCACTCCCTCCTGCGAAAATTCCCAAATCTAAATCCATCTTAAATGCACGACTCGATGAATGTAAGAGTGAATTATCTGATACGTCGTTATATCGCTAATTATTAGCATTCTAGTTCTTTAACCTGGATTTACACGATACATAGTCCCAATATAGGGCGGCGCGGTGGCCCAGTGGTTAGCGCTGTCGCCTCACAGCAAGAAGGTCCCGGGTTCGAATCTCTCGGCTCGGGTGCCTTTCTGTGTGGAGTTTGCATGCTCTCCCCGTGTCCGCGTGGTTTTTCTCCGGGCACTCCGATTGCCTCCCACAGTCCAAAAAGCATGCTGCTACATAGGTTAATTGGCTCGCAGGCTAAATTGCCCCGCAGTGCCCGGCGATGGACTGGCGTCCCATCGTCGGTATATCCTTGCCTTGCGCCCTGTGTCTGCCGGGATAGGCTCCGGCTTCACCGTGACCCTGTATAGGACTAAGCGGTTTCAGACAATGAAATGAGATGAGATAGCCCCAATATTTCGAGTAGCATGTTGAGGAGTAGCAATATTACTCCATTAACCCAACTTGCATTCATTCGGCAGTTGTTATCGCACAAAAATACACACGTGTGATTAGCAAGACTGGTGAGTTTATTGTAGTGTCGGAAATAATATATTCAGAATGCACGCAGCTCGTCGCATCCTATTTAAATTGAGGGTCACCAGCTGCGTAATGAGCATTATTAGCATGCTGCGACAGGCAAATAGTCTAAAAAAATACTTTGAAAGGGACCTCAGGTGTGATTCCTGCATATTTACACAGCCGGCTCCATAATTTAGAGCTGTTGGGTTCGTCAAGGACACTGGCTCCATAGGAAAAAGTTTACACTACATATACACATCATCATAATAATTGGCTCATTCTCTATCCACCGCTGAATGAATGCACGGGTGATGGGTGAGGGGAATGGGATACAATGGAGAGGGAGGCCCGCAAGGTTGCACCAACAGCAACCAATATAGGGACATCAAGGTGTAGGGACCCCCCAGCGGGCTCCAAGAGAAAACGTTGAACAGCTTTTGGCGAACTGCCCACACCGTAGGGCTTCAACGAACATTCTCGAATCCATTTTACCCACACGGGGAGAAACCAAAATGCTCCTCCGTGGAGCCAGTTCTGCTGCTAACCTGGCCGGCTGAGACCCTCATCCCACAGTGTAGTTTATCGTCTATAGTAGTGTATTATGTATAGTAGTGTATCCTCTGTAATGTATAGCAGTATATCATGTATTGTAGTGTTGTGTGTACAGTCTATGGTAGTGTATTATGTATAGTAGTGTATCCTCTATAATGTATAGTAGTATATCATGTATTGTAGTGTTGTGTGTACAGTCTATGGTAGTGTATTATGTATAGTAGTGTATCCTCTATAATGTACAGCAGTATATCATGTATTGTAGTGTTGTGTGTACAGTCTATGGTAGTGTATTATGTATAGTAGTGTATCCTCTGTAATGTATAGCAGTATATCATGTATTGTAGTGTTGTGTGTACAGTCTATAGTAGTGTATTATGTATAGTAGTGTATCCTCTATAATGTATAGCAGTATATCATGTATTGTAGTGTTGTGTGTACAGTCTATGGTAGTGTATTATGTATAGTAGTGTATCTTCTATAATGTATAGCAGTATATCATGTATTGTAGTGTTGTGTGTACAGTCTATAGTAGTGTATCATGTATAGTAGTGTATCCTCTATAATGTATAGCAGTATATCATGTATTGTAGTGTGTACAGTCTATAGTAGTGTATTATGTATAGTAGTGTATCCTCTATAATGTATAGTAGTATATCATGTATTGTAGTGTTGTGTGTACAGTCTATGGTAGTGTATTATGTATAGTAGTGTGTTGGAGTGTATAGTCTATAGTCGTGTAAAGTATAGTGTATAGTCTAAAGTGGTGTATTATGTATAGTCGAGTAGTGTGTAGTGTATAGTCTAAAGTAGTGTATCATGTATGGTATATATAGTGTAGTGTATAGTCTATACTAGTGTATCATGTATGGTCATGTGTAGTGTATAACCTACAGCAATGTATCATATAGTAGTGTGTAATGTATTGTAGTGTATAGTCCATAGTAGTCGCATCTCATTGTCAGAAACCGCTTAGTCCTGTACAGGGTCACGGTGAGCCGGAGTTATCCCAGCAGACACAGCGCAAGGCAGGGATATACCCACGATGGGACGCAAGTTCATCACCGGGCACTGCGGGCAATGTAGTCTGCAAGCCAATTAACCTATGCAGCAGCATGTTTTTGGACTGTGGGAGGAAACCGGAGTGTCCGGCGAAAACCCACACGGACACGGGGAGATAACTCGCAAACTCAGACACAAAAAGGCACCCGAGCCGAGATTCGAACCTGGGACCTTCTTGCTGTGAGGCGAGAGCACTACCCACTGGGCCACCGTGCCGCCTGTCTATAGTAGTGTATAGTGTAAATAATACGGAGTGGCATTGTACAGCTACAGCAGTTTTTCGTAATTCAGTGACAAGGTTTGTGGCGCGGTGGCTCAGTGGTTAGCGCTGACGCCTCATAGCAAGAAGGTCCCGGGTTCGAATCTCTTGGCTCGGGTGCCTTTCTGTGTGGAGTTTGCATGCTCTCCCCGTGTTCGCGTGGGTTTTCGCCGGGTACTCCGGTTTCCTCCCACAGTCCAAAAGCATGCTCCTGGATAGGTTGATTAGCTCGCAGACTAAAATTGTCCCGCAATGCCTGGCGATGGACTGGCATCCCGTCGTCGGGTGTATTCCTGCCTTACGCCCTGTGTTTCCGGGATAGGCTCCGGCTCACCGTGACCCTATATAGGATTAAGCGGTTTCAGATAATGAGATGAGATGAGATCCTGTTCCGCCTGTGGCTCATCTCCTAGTTTGCATCGCGTGGAAGAATGCCTAGTTCTCAAGCACTCTCAGGACAGCTGCAATTGGCACGGCTGTCCTGAGAGAGTAGCTTTTGAAAGCAATCATGCATCGAGCCGTGAAAACCTACATCATTACATTGGTAACCTTTACGGGGAGGAGACACTCGAATTGTCGAATAATCTTGGCAAAGTTCGCAGCAAGAAGATGACGATGCTAAGCAATCTCGCCTTCTTACTGTGGAGTTAAGAGTTTTACGAGCGGACAGTGCGATTGCGAGACCCGTGATTCATCGAACTCGGGTTGTTGATTTACGTAATCCCCTGTTGGCGAGCTCCTGTTCACAATACACATTACACACGTGGTGCATGACTCATTGTGACACGTGGCTATGCATGAGGTCATCCTGAAGGTGCGAAGGGGGGGGGCGGGCGACACGGAGGAATATAAAGACGGAGGAGTTCGTCAGTGGGGGGGAGTTGCTGTTCGGAGATGGAGTCAGGGAGAGTGGGTCGTAAGGCGGTCAGATGGAGCAGTCATCAGTCTTCAACATGTAGTTGCCGTTCGTGTTCGTTATGCCCGGGCCCGCACACGCTGCTCAATAAAACATCAAAAGTCAAGAAGTCTCTGCTCGCCGGCTGAAAGATCGTGGAGTGAACGCTGATCCTCGCCGTGGCCGTTATCGTCGAGCTGCCATGAGTCTGCGGTCCGAATCGTGGTGCCACTTTACAATGTTGCCGGGACAGCAACATCATCCCGAGATTCTACCAACTAAAATACACACTGCAGCTGAGGAGGACTGAACGCATTCTACATCGTGCAAGCATGGAACTTCTGTGAGCATCCATCGCAGATACAAGACGTCAACCGGACGACACAGGTAAGAAACTGTACAACATAGACCTACACTTAGCAGAAATACTCACTAAAGACTTGTTCAACAAGCTAGATGATATAACAACACAGGAGAGCAGAACAACAACATACTGAATGCACACAGAGACAGTTGAAAAAGTATGAACATCCAACAAACCACTGGCAGAAAACAGTACAGTTTGTGTCACCTCAGCGTGTTGTTAACTGAAGCTCAATAACACTCACACATGCAGCACAATCCATTCTGATGAAAGGCTTTAACTTTGCTCTAGCACCACGGAATATACCCGTAGTAGAAATAGTCACAGGAGTGGAATGTGCAATTTTTAACAGCAAGCTTCTAGAAGTGAATGCTGGTGACACACGTCGTTCCTGGGGCGAGGCGCGTAGGACCAGTCACAGGAAGCAATGGCGTCGGACGGTTGAGCCGTAGAGTAAATGTGGACCCGAATTCCGAGGGGTTGCTCCACCTGGTCACCCGCAGCACAAACGAAGACACGGTTACCAGCGAAGTTCTGCTGACCGCCCCACCCCGAAATCACTTGGCATTACGAACTGGTCGGCGTGGTAACGGCGGTGATTACTGATCAAGGCCTGATGCTTAGAGTGATTAATTCCCACAACACGCCAGTATAACTCCATGCTGAGATGGCGGTGGCAGACGTCCATCCACTGTGGGCTCAGGCTGATCAGGGGGTGGTGTACACCCAATGGACTAGGGAGGCAGAGCGGCCCATTGAGGATGAGCTAGAGCTAACCTGGTGGGTGGGACCTGCAGCCCGGGAGCCGGGCCCATCCCTCCTTGACGTGGTGCATGTGGACTGGGGAAGTCTGTCGGGGGATGCAGCGAAGGTGACAGGGTCTTCAACGGGACTTCGGTGATGTCTTCAGTCGACACAACGTGGACATTGGGAAGATGGATCGCGCACAGCACGGGATCAACACTTGAGGCGCGCGATCGGTGAAGGTTCCACCCTACCGTATGGGAGCTCCTGAGTGGGTGAGAATCGACCAGGCGGTACGAGAGATGCTTAGGGATGGAATTATCCAGCCGTCCTCCAGTCCATGGGCAGCCCCTGTGGTCCTGGTCATGACGAAGGATGGCTCCACCTGGCTGTGCGTGGACTTCTGCTTTCTCAGCGCCGTGACAGTAGGGAATGCGTTCCCGATGCCGCGTGTGGACGAGACGCTGGACAGGCTAAGCAGGGCCTGAGACTTCTCAATATTGGGCGTGGCATCCAGTTACTGGAAGATCAGGGTGGCCGAAAAAGACCGCCCGAAGATATCATTCTCCACCCCTCTTGGACTGTTTGAATTCTGGTTGATGCGGTTTGGCTTGCCCAATGCCCTGGCTACGTTCCCGCAGGTCATGGAGCACATTATAAGGGATTTGCAATGGAAGCAGTGCCTCATCTACCTGGACGACATCATCGTATATGGGAGGACGATGGAAGAGCATCTGGGGTGCTTGCACGAGGTCTTTCAACGGTTGAGGGAGGCCAACCTCAAGCTAAAGCCCTGCAAGTGCTACCTCGCCCAAAGGGAGGTGACCTATTTGAAACACGGCGTGAGTGGGGACGGCGTGCGCATGGATCCCGAGAAAGTACGGGCAGTCACCGACTGGCCACGACCCCGTACGTCAGCCGAGGTGCGCTCCTTCCTCCGCCTCGCCATCTACTACAGAAGGTTCGTGCCGCACTGCAAGACCGTCGCTCGACCCCTGACCAAGCTCACGTCCACCAAGAAGCCCTTCGAGTAGACCGAGGACCTTGACACTGCGTTTCAGGACCTGAAGGACCAGCTGGTGCATATCCCCATGTTGGCTTTCCCAGACTTCGCACAAGAGTTCGTGGTTGACACCGATGCCAGTGGATGTGGGTTTGGGGCAGTCATGTCGCAGGGTGAGGGGGAGAACAAATGTGTGATTGCCTACACCAGTCGGACGCTGAGTGGAGCTGAGCGGAATGATTGAATCACTCGGCAGGTGCTACATGCGGTGGGTTTCGCCTGTTGTCAGTTTCGGCCATACCTGCACGACCGGGGCTGCCGCATTCACCTTGCAGTTTCTCCTAAATTTGAAAGAGGCCCACACAAGACAGTCAGCGACGGCACGACCGAGAGGCGAGGCCGCTGAGTATCTGGCTGGTGAGCGGGTGTGAGTGGACTCGCCGCGGGTGCGCCCGGGGCGGGTGGGCAAACTCACCTCGCCCTTGGAGGGATCCCACCCACACAGTGTTACAGCAACTGACACCATGGACGGTGTTGGTGCGAAAGGAAGAGTTGGTGGATGCCGCGCGCGATCAATGTGTGGCGTCGAAAGGCTTGGAGACCCCCTCCCCCCTCCCCCCCATCGGGTGGGTCCGGCTCCGGGGGAATCTGGGGATATGGGGAGATCCGTGGTTGAATCAGACCGTGACAAGGACGTGCCACGTAGGTGGCCCACATGGGTGTGGTGACGGAGCCGCGTGGCAGGGCTCCAAGGCCATATAGGCTGTGTGCCCACCGCTGTGGATTCCCCTCAGGCAGGCCGACTGCAGGGCTCCATGAGCCCCCCCCACGGACCCAGGGCCTGTGACGGCCCCAGAGGCTTCTAGCGGTCCCTCGGCAATCGGGCGGCCGAGACCGGCCCCGGAGCGCCTCCAAGACTATGTCACGATGGTGGCAGGGGTCCCTACAGGACCTCCCCACCGGGAGGGAACTGTGGTGTCAAGCCTTGCGCCGTGCCAGGACAGGTGCATCACTACGCCCGTGCTAGGGCGAACAAGTGGTGTTAGGGTCACGGCGCTGTGAGTGGGGTGACCAGGGGTCGAGTAAGGATAACCTAGTGTTGGTGCTTCACTTGTCCTCCCGAGGTGGTAAACATCACGTGGGCTAAAGAGGGGGACAGGAACATAGAGAGGCGTAGGAAGATCCGATTGGGTAAGAGCGTGGTGGGAGATGAGGTATTGGGATGATGTCAAAAGGGGGATAAAGGGGAGCACGGAAAGGTTTGGCGCGAAATTGGTTGTGGTGATTGAGCCCGAACCTGTGTTGTGTCATATTCAGATTTGAACGTGCGTTGTCTTTTGAGTTCAGCGTCAGTAAATAAACTTCCCCAGTGTTATAATGGATCGTGAGTTGAGTTCCGTTGTGCCTCTCTTGGAGGGAGAAGAGGGCGATCATCGCGGGAACGTGAGGTGGATGTTCGGGAGACAATGGTCTGCACGTCCCTTGACAGTTGTTTAGCGTCGTGATATATAGTTGTTGCTATATTTTAAAGTCTGTTTAAATTTTTATAAACCTCAAAAAGCATCACCACGATAAAATATGGGCAAACAAACTATCGTGGCTTAAGTTCATTATTATGAGTAAGAGCCACGATCAATCTACTGCTGGATGAGGGCCTCTCCAATCGGCCGCTATCTCGCATGGCCCCTCGGTGCAACAATCCATCTTACACCTGCACACTCCCTGTTGTCATCGCTCCATGTCGGCAGTAGACATCCTCTTGCATGCGCTTTGTTCGTGGGCTGCTGTTCCGTGATTATTCTTGACCCCGTGCCATCATTCCTCCTCGTGACGTGCGTGCCCAGGCACTCGCTGCTCGTGTCTGCTGGGTGGTGATGCATGCGTGCCTGTGTGGGGAGCGGTGGCCCAGCCGTTTGGATGCTGGGCTTTAAACTTGGCGATCCGAATTCGAATCCTGCTCACGGCCAACACCAGTGACTAACTAATGAACCGGTCCTGGGCCTCCCCTAGGTCGACTCAGCCTTAAACGAGTACCGAGTGCAGTGTAGTGTGTAAATATTGACACTAGGGAGACAAAGGCGACGTCGTGCTGGTCACCACTCTCCTCGTTTGCCGTGCCGACCTTCATCGGTGTTTGCAAACGGCACTTTACCCCACACGGCGCGGTGGCCCAGTGGTTAGCG
>JAZEWT010000017.1:4987771-5000764 GCA_036362905.1 Mordacia mordax | reverse complement strand
CCGGCTCACCGCGACCCTGTATAGGACTAAGCGGTTTCAGACAATGAGATGAGATGAGACTTATTACTTGATTGGCCGCTAACATCATAATATACAGCACGCAGTCTCTATGGCTGCTTACGTGGCTGTCTCTACCCCCCCGTCTCCGGTATCCTCACACCTCTGTGTCTGTCTCGTCCATGACCAGGAGAAGACTTGCGTACGTTTCAAATTGTATTTCTCTCATTGCATAATTAATTAGGAGGAAAATTTTTTTTATATAAATGTCACGTTATTAATACTTTTTCATTAAATAGTATTTTTCCAAGAAGTTTACAAAAATAACGGTACAAGATTTAATTAATCCTAATGTGCTTGCTGCACAACTAACGAGAGCACATTTCGCCACTCTTTAAATAAGTGTTTGCTTATAGCGAGGTAACCGCTCTGCCAAACAGTGCGGAGAATGCCTAAGGACGGCGCGAGGCGATTTGTCCCCAGACCAATTAACGAGATCGAGGGCTATGGGTGCATGATGACAACAGCAAGTTCATTAACGCCCAGTTGCCTGGCTGCACGCAAAGCTAATATCATTTTTTTGTTAGTTTCAAGCCATTAACAATACAGGAATGGGGCATGCACTCTCTGGGCTTTCCCCTGTTAAAAATTATACAACAATATTTAAATACTGGCCTTTTGGACTGGCAGGGTAAGATCTTGTCTTTGTGTTACGGAACGGGTAGAGGCTAGCGGCATGTGGAGTGTTAACGAGGTAAAGCCACAACCTGGCCAGGGACCTGTCCATTATATGCAGACTTAACTGCAGGGACTCGAATGTGCCCATGAATACACCCGTGTGTACTCAGAGGATATCGCTCACTGTAATAAAAAAACACACTTTTGCAGTAAAAATTATGTTCTGAGCTACACAACGGCTAATATTATTTTAGTAAAATTGTATCTCACATTAAGAGCATTTTAATTACCTTCTTTTATTCAGTAATGCATTTGGGCACAAAACCTATCCGAGTTGAGATATGACACATCCACTGAAATTTGAAGTGGTACCAGGTTATTATAGATATTTTGAAGTAGCTTGATGGGGGGTTTTTATTGCTTGGGAATATAAAATATTTAAAACCGAAATGATAAGTAGAGGGGGATGGAAATAACCTTTGTGTAAATTAAACATAATGACTTATCTGACCATCTTGAGTTTCATATTGAATGCTGTTGGACCTCATTGTGTTGGGTTTAGCACTGAGTTGTATAAAGCAGAGCTGAATGCCACATTTTCGCGAGGCTTGTGGAAATGTGGTGCACTCATTACACTCTGCTCCCAAACAATGAACACTCTCCCTTCTATTCATAAAAACACACGTTTCCTTATTTTCATGTTTATTGATAACAACTCTAAATGAATGTAACCTAAGAACATTGCTTGAATGTGAATGAATACATATGTTAATTAATTTGTGACTATAATTAATTAATTTGTGACTGATACGAAGGAGAACCTCTGTACATGTTAAACAGGCCATCAAGTTAATATTCTGACATCAAAAGCCAGTCTTCAATTGTCGCGTTAATTCCAGAGAGATTTGTCTCATCTCATCTCATTATCTGAAACCGCTTAATCCTATATAGGGTCACGGTGAGCCGGAGCCTATCCCGGAAACACAGGGCGTAAGGCAGGAATACACCCGACGACGGGACGCCAGTCCATCGCCGAGAGAGATTTGTCAGTTATTGCCAAATAAAGCTTGCCATTTTATATGAAAAGCATTGCCAGAAAGTCAACACATGATGTGTAAGGCAACTGGAAATTAGCTTTTCTGCCATTTTTTAAAATAACAGTGAAATAAGCTGTTCAGGATAAGATGCTATTTTTGTCTTTTATGTAACGTTTGACGTTTGGGAAATATCAGTTCGTTTGTAATAAAGCTGAAAGGAACCGTTGAGCTATGGAGCTCTTTTTAACAGCTGGCCAGGGGGGAGGGGTAAGCAAGTTATCTCATATCAGGGCACAAGCGAAATGTTTACCGAGGCAACACATTTTGAAACTGTGTTGAGGAAAGCGCAGTACCCAGTGAAATTTCACATCCACAACATGCAAATGCCACACAGACAGGTACCTGAGCTGGACATATTGAACCTGGGCCCTTGCTTTGAGGCAGCAACGCTGCTCACCGTGTCACCATGGACGGTGAGTCATGTGTTAGTATGTATGTTGTGTATCTTTTAATTGTGTAATGCCATCATTATATACATAACAAGACGGGCATCAGATTTACTCACAATATCGGCGGTTCAATTTCTCGCTGAATCAATGGATCAGTGAAATGGCTAGTGGTGAGTGTATGAATTCTGGAGTGAACGCAAGTGTAAGGTCAGTTAGAGCTGCTGGTATAGGGAACTGTTTAGGGAGCTGTACAGGAGGTTTGTTTCCACCAGGGCCAAAGGGGTCTGAACGGGAACCCCACAAAGTTTGAATGAGTTTACCAAAAAGGCTTTTGCATTTCTCTCCTCCTATTCCGACTTCTCAGTGGGTGGGATTTTCCAGAACATCTACTGGTTCGATTTTCAGCTCAGGTGCCTTTCTGTATCGAGTTTGCATGTTCTCTATCCGTGTCCGGTGGGTTTTCGCCAGATACTCCGCTTTCCTCCCATCTTCCAAAGCTGCCTAGATTAATTGGCCTGCTGAGTAAATTGCCCTAAAAAGTGTGCCCACGTTGTACTGGCGTCACATCCTTGGTATTACCCCTCCTTACGCCCTCTGTCTGCTGGGATAGGCTCCACCTCCCCTCGCGACCCAGAACAAGCGGGTATTGATAATGAATTAATATTCTGTACTGCCGAGTATGAGACAAACATAAAATTCCATGATGATTGCTTCGAAAAGCTGCTCTCTCGGGACAGCCGCGTCGATGGCTCTCCCTCCTCTCCTCGCGACGTTTCGCCTCACACGTTGGAGGCATCCTCAGGCGCATGAGGATGCCTCTAACGGCATCCTCATGCGCCTGGTGGTTGTGGTAGCAGTGTGTATGGTGGTGGTGGTGCTGGCGGTTGTGGTGGTCATGGCAGTGGTGGTTATTGTTGTGGGCTTGGTGGTGGTGGTGATGGTGATACTGGTGGTGATTGTGGTGGAATTTCCATCTGGTACAGTTACAACGGGAGGCTGATCGATACCCGGGTGCGGTCAAGGAATGGTGACCGCTGCTCATTCTGAGGAGGAGTTGGGGCTCTGCTGTTGAACCTGGAGACGCCACAAAATGGTGGGGTCTTACTATCAGTCCCACGAAAACAAAGCACCTGTCTGGGTATTTAGTTCCACCAAATACTCCACCTTCTCAGCTCTCCATGAGTGATGGGGCAGTTGTGGAGACTGGAGAAATTTCCATACCTAGGCAGTGTGCTTATGGCCGGTTCCGGTTTGACAGCGGAGGTCTCGCTCCAAATCAGTCGGACAGCATTATCGTTTCATTGGCTACGTAACACTGTATGGAAGCTGCCTGGCCTGTCGCTCCACACGAAGCTTCGAGTCTCAGCTGCAGTCATGCCCTCTCTTCTCTATGCTTGCAAAACGTGGACCCCCCTGGCGGAACATCTGCGCCGTCTTGAAACCCTCCGGTTGGCCTGCCTACAATCCATCCTGGGATTTACCAGGTTGGATTGTGTGGGAGCTCACAAATTCTCGAAAAATCTGGACAAAGTCCCAATGGTGAGCTCCTCCGGCAGGAAAGGTTGCGATGGCTGGGTCATGTAGCCTGCATGCCCAGCCACCGCATGCCCAAGCAGTTGCTGTTTGGTCAGACAGAGGGGGCAGGGGCCAGAGAAGAGATGGACTGATGTGGCACAGGAGGACCTGGAGCTGAGTGGACTTGTTGAAGACTGGTACCAGCGGTGTCAAGATCGACCTCTGTGGAGGAGGATCGTGAAGGATGCTACGGGGCTGTTGGAGGCAGTCGCCCTCCAACAACAACAGAGGGCGAAGAAGTGACGCCCACAACAACGGGCAGAGCGTCGGGCAGCTAAAATAAAGCAAGTTGGCACAGTAGTGAGCATAGGTGGTGCATCTGCCAGTCATCTCAGTCAGGCAACTTATAACACGTGGGTCTGTCCCGTGACCTCCTGTCAGCGAGCCTTCGACACTTCACGTGGCTTAAAGGTGCACATGGCCTGGCACAGGCGCCGTGGTGACGTCACCGCCTCTTAGTGGCGAATGGCGGTTATTGTTGTTGGTGGTGCTGGTGATGATGGTGCTGGTGATACTGATGGTGATTGTGGTGGTGCTGGTGATTCTGGTGGTGACTGTAGTTGTAATGGTCGTGGTGGTGGACTCAGTTTGACACAGAGGACTGTGCTGGACCCACTTTTCTACGAGAACCCAACTTGACCTTCACTTTCCCCAACTACCCCTCCTCCTGCGGTGACGATTCGTACTATGAGTGGCACGTGAGCTTTCGCCGGGAAACTCCGGTTTCCTCCCACAGTCCAGACATACTCCTGCCCGGGTTAATTGTCTAGGCTAAAATTTCCCCCGGTTCTCTGAGATGTTGTGGCTTGCTTACCCCTCCCCGATGGAAAACTGTTAAAAAGAGCTACACAATCCAATTGTTCCTCCAGCGCAGTCGCACCTGGAGCCAGAGAAGCTGCCATGTTAGGGACAAAGGACTGACCAGTTTGGAGCAGACATTCTGGTAGGGAGAAGTGGAGAGAAGGAGCAATAGCGACGGGCTTGCTGAGAATTGGGAAAAAACTTTGGAATGTATCCCTCCAGCAAGGGTCCTGGTTTAAAACCCATAGACGTAGTCTCGGGGTACATCAATGCGGGCCTCTACATCGTTGTTGGTTGTGAGGTGCGTGAGATCCATGGCATTACATAAACAACATCAAAGCACAATTGATTTTACTTCCTGCATTGAGGCCACTTTTGAGATTGAGCGCCCTTCCCAGGGTGTGATTGCACGGCCATACATTTATCATGGTTTGTCTGAATAGTGGAGTAGAGATGTTATCTCAGAGCGCAGCAAAGCTGACAGTGGTGTTCGTTGGACTTTCATTGATGGATGTATTCTGTAACCAAATAAAAGACGAGGTCACCTTGCACGAACGTTTGGCTGTTGCCTTCCGCGGATTCGTAAAGATGGTGACCTGTTTTGCTTCAGAGTCATTTCATTTAATAATAATAATTGTATTTCTATTGCGCTTTTCACCCCAGCGTCATAAATCGCTGCACAGAGCGGCAGAGGGAACGGTACGTCATCAACAACGACATAATAACAGGAAATCAACAAGAATAACTTTTTGGGGTATTTTTTTTTTACAAAATCCGAGCTGTGGAGAGAACGGCATATCAATAGCAACATCAGGACAGTTAAGCTGAAAGTTAAATAGTAGCAGTGAATGATCTCCATGGACCAATACGTGACACTTGCAGCCTACTGATGGGTCACGACCCTCCACAGTTGTGAATGGCAGAGACATGCGACAAGCACTGGACCTCACTTCTCTTGTCCTTTCAAAGCCAAGTGGGTAAACTGTCTGTAAGCACGAGCTATAGTACCTGTACACTACTAACCAGGATCAACTTGCCGAGCTTCCCAGATGGGGCATTTTCAAGGTGAGTTGGCTGTTGGGCCAAATCACCAGGTTTAAAATACACGACAGTGAGCACAAAAACGCTCTGAAAAGTGAACAATGTAATGATGTGGGTTTTCACGGCTCGATGCACGATGATTGCTTCGAAAAGCTGCTCTCTCGGGACAGCCGCGTCGATCGCTCCCTCTCTCCTCTCCTCGCGACGTTTCGCCTCACAGGATGGATCTCTGAGTTCCACGCAGTTGACACAGACTACTACTAACAACGAAGTCACTGAAAACGCATTCACTGGAGGCAGCGTCTGTAATTGAACTCAATGAGATTATAATCATTGATACAAGTCTCTGAAACTGCACAATGACACCACCATTATCACTCACCGACAATGCTACTTACTGAAATCTTGACTTATTTTAAAAGTTTTGCCCTATGCCCAAACGCCTTCCGATAGTAGTCTGGTATTACCTGCAGACAACTCTGTGCTATCTTTGAGTGTTTGGCGTGCGCTGTCAGTTCACTGCTGTGAGAGTAATCAAGGCTGAATGAATGCAGAAATGACACGAAGTTATAATTGGAGGGCTAATGGCCGGACCAATTAGCTCTCTATACACGTCACAGTTTATGCTCGGTACCTTATTTTCCGCGCAAGTTTAATCTTAACTCAGGTTGTGCTGACACAGCTACTGCGAAAAGGCGTTTAGCTCAAACTTCATATCAAACACATTCCGATGTCTTCATGCGTGCTGATAGAACCGCTAGGCTTTCAACTAAATCCCAACCAACACTAGTATCCATTCGGCCGGGAGAGGCTTTGCAACTAAGTGTAGCTTTATTTTTATAATGATTGTTTGCACTACTGACCTGCGATGGTTGTCGGTAAATCCGTGCTTTGACGGGATAAGCGATAGACCACCTTTTCTCGAACATGCTGAGATAATGCAACTCAACCAATAGGGATTTCATTGCAGCATTTACATGGGGACTCAATCGTAAACGCCTCCAATGGTTTTCGGTGTTCTTTGTCCTTTTCCACGCTTCTAAAGCAATTTTTTTAAAGTTGCATTATTGTCATTGCAGCGTCTAAATAAGAGTGAGTATGATTTGGGCCATGTCACAGAGTAGAATCTGCATTATAGCCACATGTATTTGGAGCAAGGGCCACTGTGCTTCGAACCAAAGTGGTGTGGTTACATCAGAAGCTGTCGTTTGCCTTCCCACCACCAGTACCATTTAAGCGTGTATTGCTTGTTTCAGAGGTTTCATTACGTACGGTAACAATACACTTACTATGTATTGTCGCCGAGTATGACGGGGAAACACAGTTATACAGCAAACAGGACTGAATTCTGTGTCTGCACGTATGAATAGACATCTTGGTTTGGTCCATCCGCCTATTCAGCTTTAAACTTGCAACGTTGTTAAGCAGCACTTGTTGAAACCAAAAAAAATCTTGACGGGTTCCGACCCTCAATGCTTATAGAGGGCGAGCTTATATCCAGCGTCTAATGGTACAAAGCAAACCAGCAGTGCCCGTCGGGAAGCTTGTACACATTAACCCCTCCTTGAAGCACCTGTCGCAAACGTGTCGCAAATAGATGTCACTGACACGGCAGCTGCAGGCGGCCACCCTTGATGCTTTTCACCTACCATCGCGGGAAGTGCTTAACGTGCCAAGCAGCCGCTACCAAAGCCCCCCCCGGAGAGCTTGCGGGCACGCGTCAACCTTCTAGACAGGGACAAAGTTGTGTGTTTGTGTGTCCAGAGGAAAATAAAAAAACCCCCAAGCTTCACACATACTTTGCATTAATCTACCGAGGCAGCTTCTTATTACTGTGCATATAATCAAGGGAGCATGGGATACATCACTCGGGGGTTATTGCCTGGGAGAATTATGTATATTTAAAAATGTAGAAAACTTGTTACTTGGCAACAGCAATCGGGCGACAGCTGTCAAACTCCTCTCAGTCCTGAGCTTAGAGTGCTGAAAGCAATCTGCTTTTTAACAGAATGGAAAAAAACATTATAATATGTATTGTGACGTTTTTCTTATATGCTCTAGACGTTATGTAATATTCTGACAACATTATAACTTTAACGGGGTACAAATTTAAAAGTTAGAGCAATTTTAAACAATCTGTGCCAGTCATCTGCACTCATTACACCCACCTCTTCGGTGTCGCTATCTATTACTCAATGTATTCAGAGTGTCTTATTCCACCGTTTCACTCCAACCCAATGCTTATTTGTCACGAGGAAACAATGCCGTTTAGCCAGTCACCCAGCTAGTTTCTTTGGCAATGGCCCACAGCATAGAGCAATTATTGGAGTGGAAAGAAGCCCAGAAATGCAGCCAGTCAGAAACGCGAGGTATAGATTACTTTTGTGTTACGATAAAGTACCTTGTTCAAATACAGACAACTCACAAAAGATGGGGGGTTTTTTTCTGGCAAATAGGCGTCTCGGTGATTTAATCCAATTTTGCTTACTTATACATTTTGGGATTAAGCCCTGAGTTATCCACAAGATCAGAGGCAACCAAATTGACGTTTTGCTGAGACTGACATTGATCCTCATCCATACAAACTCATATATACACTGTATTATACTTATGCTAAAATATATTCATTAATTATAAATAAATAATAACTGCATTTATCGAGCGCTTTCATCCGAAGGTCACAAAGCGCTGCACAGAGTACGGCATGTCAACAACAACGACATAAGAACTGAAAAATCAGCAACAATAACGTTTTTTTGGGGTTTTTTTATTTACAAATCCGAGCTGTGGAGAGAACGGCATGTCAATAACAACATCAGGAAAGTTCAACTGAAAGTCAAATAGTAGCAATAAATTATAGGACATAAAGCAGAAAAAAACTATTCTTAACAAACAAGGAAGGAATAAATGTTTCCAAGTAGGCGCAGGTCGGCAGAGAGCCATCATCCCGGCACGACAACATTGATCCACATCAACAGTCCTAGCCAGAGGGCTTGAAAGCCTTACGGAACAAGTGAGTCTTGAGACGAGATTTGAAGATGCCCAAGTGACTCCGCTGATCGAATCTCCAAACAAAGGGCATTCCAGAGTGTGGGAGCAGCGCGCCAGAAGGCTCTGTTACCCATCGAATTGAAGATCCGATTCTGGGCACATGAGATCCCGTATTGGAGGATCGAAGTTGTCGTGTTGAGGAGGGCGCCTGAAGTAGGTCACAGATGTATGTTGTAGCAGCACCAGTGGAGCCTTGTAGGTGAAAAGGAAGATCTTGAATTCAATCCTCTATTTAACCGGTGGCCAATGGCGAGACATCAGTATTGGGGATATGTGATCGTGGATGGGTGTGCAAGTGAGGACTCCAGCAGCCGCATTCTGCACACGTTGGAGACGATTGATCAGGTATGCAGTATTGCAGTAATCGTTTCGTGAGAAGATGAAGATGTGTATTTTCTTCTTAGCATCAGTGGGTGATAGGATGTTGCCCAGTCTGGCTATATTTCTGAGATGGAAATAGGCTACCTTCGTCACCTTGTTGATGTATGTCTTGAAGCTGAGAGAGGAATCAAGAGTCACACCTAGACTCCGGACTGCCTAAGCAACTTCAATTGTCCGGTCGTCAAGCATCAATTGGATAGGGGTTCAGCCTGGACAATTGGTGCGGGGTTCCGACAAACAAAACGTCTGTTTTGTCGCCATTTAGTTTTAGTAAATTTGAATTGAGCCAGGCCTTCACGGTTAACAGTGAGAACGACATGCAAAGACCGGACGCATTGATTGATGGTTTTGTGTGAATATAGATTTGGATGTCGTTGGTATAGCAATGAGAGCTGAGATTGAGGCTGTGCAGGATATGGCCAAGTGGTTGTATGTAGATGCTGAAGAGGAGTGGACCGAGAACTGAACCCTGAGGAACGCCAGACAAAACAGGATGAATCTTTGAGTTTTGTCCCCTAAGGCTGACGAACTGCTCCTGGTCAGAGGTAGGATCTCAGCCAATGCAGGGCACAGCAAGAGACCCCTATACCCTCCAGTGGCTCAAGTAAGATCGGTCACAGGTATCAAAGGTAGTGCTTAGGTCCAGGAAGACAAGAATACTTGGCAAGCCTTCATAAGCAGCTATGAGTAGGTCATCAGCTACTTTTACCAGAGCAGTTTCAGTACTGTGGCCGAACATGAACCCAGATTGGAAGAGATCGAGGTCATTGTTGAGAACGTGTTCCAATTCTATAACAATATAACATGTTTGTGTGTGTTATATAGGGCGGCACGGTGGCCCAGTGGGTAGCGCTGTCGCCTCACAGCAAGAAGTTCCCGAGTTCAAATCTCGGCTCGGGTGCCTTTCTGTGTGGAGTTTGCATGCTCTCCCCGTGTCCATGTTGGTTTTTTCTCCAGGCACTCCGGTTTCCTCCCACAGTCCAAAAAACATGCTGCTGCACAGGTTAATTTGCTTGCAGACTAAATTGCCCTCAGTGCCCGGTGATGGACTGGCGTCCCATCGTGGGTATATTCCTGTCTTGCGCCCTGTGTCTTCGGGGATAGGCTCCAACTCACCGCGACCCTGTACAAGACTAAGCGGTGTCTGACAATGAGATGAGAAGAGATGTGTGTTATGTAAAACATTATGAATTTACTCAAATGTCAAGTTCATGAACTGTACTTTTGCAAATGTATACAGGTTAGAACCTGGGACTTAAACTATTTAATCTTTACTATCGTTAACATGGGACGTGTATCCTCATGTTATTGCCACGACTCGTTTTTTGTCCTTTTGGTTAAGCTTGTGGTGTCAAGCCTTGCGCTGTGCCAGGGCAAGTGTATCGTGCCAGGGCAGGTGTATCGTGCCAGGGCAGGTGTATCGTGCCAGGGCAGGTGTATCGTGCCAGGGCAAGTGTATCGTGCCAGGGCAAGTGTATCGTGCCAGGGCAGGTGTATCGTGCCAGAGTGAGTGGAAGGGGTTAGGGTCGCCCAGGGTAAAGGGGGGTCAGGTGAGAAGAGTAAAGATGGCACTCGTCGAGTGGAAAAGCATCACGTGCGTAGGAGAATTTACACAAACTGAGAGGGGACATAGGAAGCTCGGGCTGGGTAAGGTGATCGCGCCATGTGACGAGACGGGATGACGACTGGGGGAAATATAAGGATGAAAGGGAGAGAAAGAAGAGAGAGTTCCGATGGGGAGACAGGAACCCACGTCAGGATGTAGCTGAGATCTCAGAGGGAGAGCGTGAAGCGCGGGGAGAGTAGGGTGATGTGTTGTTTCCCTGTTGTGGTGGTGCGGCCCTGGCGTTGTGTTATGGTTATGTTATGTTAGTAATTATTAATAAAGCATCGAACGGCAGAAGTCTCCTGGCTCCTCGCTGGAGTGGATGGCGTGTGTGCGGTCGGTGCTGGTGAGAGCGATGTCTCGAGTAGCCAACCCACGTGTTGTCCTGCGCGCGTTGGAACCCGATACACCGGCGGCGGGGCGAGATGGAGTCCTGGAGAGGGCCTCCCGGCCTGGGTATCACAAGCTCAAGTGAAGCATCTGTTCTTGCTCGTTTAATATCAGCTCTTAGTGCTATGGTGCCGCTATTCATCTCACTGCAGCACATGAGCTGATCTCATCACTTCATTTCCATGAGACTTATACTCTCAGTTTTATTCCCACCTTTGGCTATATTCCATCACCACTCTTTACTTTCAGATTGCATCCCTGTCATGTGTTCTGCCCAAAACTCCTGCTTCTACACATTATGCCTAATTTTCAGTTTTTTTTCCCATTTCATGCAGTCCTCCTCCCATCTCTTGGTGTTATTCCCAGCATGCATCTCTCCAGCACATTATCTCTTCTGAACAGTGGGCAGTAAGTGTGTGTTAGAGGCAATTGCCCGTTAGATCAGAGAAAGCGAATCCGCCTCTGACCTTGTAAATAAACAATGACGCGGGTCACTGAATGTATTATACATCGTCATGTTTGAAAAGCAAATGCTAGGCCTGTACCGGAGAGCGAAGGTGAAAAGGCAGGAAAGAGAGATAGACGTTGATTATTACAGAAAAAAAGGGAAGAGAGCACGGAACGTAAGAAATTCACCAGAGGTAATGTAATCGATCTTCCACAGATAACGTCTCCTCAAGCAAATATCCCAAGACCGGTCGATTAAGCCGAACAAAGTTGCCACTGCTGTCTGGACATCGTGTTTACCATATACGCAGAGGCAGGGAGCCACAGCCGTGTGAGGTCAGCATGACGTTGCAGTCGCTGTAGAAGATGTCAACCGTTATGTATGTTGCCAAGCAGACGTGTTCGCTAAAGTCACTCTCAAAACCTAAAGGAGGGCCAGTTGAGAAGTGTGGCAGAAGGCGCCTCGCGCGCCTTCAACACATGGTTTCTTTTAATGACCAAGGTCATTTTACACGACTTCCGGTGCCCTGTATATACACACACACCTTGTATACGAAAATTATCATGCGGCTAACGTTCAAAATAATTAACAAATACGCAGTCATTCAATATATGTGCTGTGGAATTTATGCCGAAATGAATTACCTGCGTTGATACATCGAGTACACGGAATTGAAGTCAGGTGGATAATTGTACATTTATGACAGTGCTCTAAAATCACTTTCTGTGAAGTTGTATTTTGGATTACAGTATTCGCTTTGAACTTATCAAGAAGCTTTCCGGGAGGAGGCTGGAAGCAGAGACGGTTGTAAAAATAGTGGTTGATGAGTCACTTGCTTGACCTCAAACTCCTTTAAACTGCCAGCTTCATCGTACTTGTATGACTACATAGTCATCTTATTTATTTTTAATAGCACATATATTTAAAGATGTTCTTGCTGTGTTTTTTGTTCATATACCACTAGCTGTTGGACTCCTCACTTGATGAATAATTCGTCACAACATCGTTTGAGCGTGTCAGCGAGCTGCATGCGTGTGGGTGGCGCAGGGATTAACATTGTCAAGATGGCTGGAACTATAACAAAAGAAATACGCTGAAGATTGTAACGTTTGAAGATGTGTTAAAGTTTTCTTCTCGTTAAACACATATAATTTTGCTTCTGAAGGCAAGATACATAGCTTCTGTTCTTAAACTTTGCCATTTTTAGTTGTAAGCATTGACATCCGTGCAACAATATTAATAATAATAATAATCTACAGCTCTTGTTTCATCTGCTTCTGGATAACGACCGCCCCATGCCGTGTTCGTCATGAGATTATTTAATCGAACGTCACTGCGCTGTCCAGGAGAGCTTGGGCAAGTGGGCAGGAAGACTCATTCGATTGTTACTTTCGGCAGATGTTAGCCGTGGCTGCGATTCAAACTCTGCAGGAACGAATGTGCCATGGCATCCAATGGCGTAGCATTAATTCGGTGGTGCATTAAAATCATGCTAAGCAATGTAGGGATCTAACCAACAGGTTTGGTCTCCTTACATAC
>JAZEWT010000017.1:4935863-4952912 GCA_036362905.1 Mordacia mordax | reverse complement strand
TGGGGGGTCGAGTGAACAAATGCGTGCTGGGTGTCCAGCACGGTTCTTTTTTCTATAGAAGCAGCAGCTCGACAAGGTTTAAGGGAAACTCTGTAGCCGCCCCTCTTCTAAATCCCCGCAACCCCCCTCCCCCGTTTAACCCCCACTCTGTCAGTTCATACACCACTGTATATCAATATGGTGAGTGAATAATTGGTACGGTACGGCAGGCAATTCAGCAGCAATGTTTGAATGTCGCAGATGATGCTGTAGCGAAGTCGACAGATGCGTGGGATGACATGAATCGCACTCGCCTGTGCCCTGGCTCTGCTATGTTTGTTCGTTCACGATGCATTAGCGACGGCAGATTAGATGCGTCTCCGAGTCTTGCATCCCCGCTCGCCAGACAGACTAATTGTAGCGTTTGGTTGGGCAGGGGAGGGGAGCCTTGTTTGTAATGGAGCAGTGGTACATTAAGGTCTTTGGAACAATTAGACGCTAGACGCACCATGCGTTCATTATCTACAAAATGCACTGTCAAAAACTGTGATAAAATTGGGCTGATTAAGGGGAGTTATGCATGCAGTTTAGGCATCCAAAATATCTGATAATAAAGCGTGCATTGCATTAGCGTCCGTGTACATCCTGTGGTCTTATTTCTAATGGATAGTGTGTGCTGTCGTTATTTGCTGCTGGAAATATCCCAGCCGTCTTCAATGTAAGGCCAACATTGTAACCGAATCTGAAATTAAATATTCCGAAGCTGCAAGAGCTCCTGAAATATAATTTTTCTTATTTATCTGATTCATAAACCGGAGACGTTGGATTTCAAATTGCATACTGTAATGGTAAGTATTACATTTATCCATATCACATCCGTGTTGCAAGATGTGCAGCTCAACTTAACCACTTTATAGGTGTATTCAATAGTTTCCCTAGGGCGCAAAATGGTATTTTCAGATTTCAGTGCCACGTTTAGGATTGCAGCTGCCGTTCACTTCACATTGTTACTAATGTGATGCTGGTTGGCTCCTCAGGGCAGAAGTGCATAAATGTTAATTTTGACATATTTGGTGCCTAAACAAATGGTAAACGATGTGTGCTCATTATAAACAAACAACTTTAAAAGCTATGTTATGATGAGTACACAAAATAAAATCAGTGGCCCTCTTTAGTAACTGTCAAATGGGTAAGAAGCCTCATTTTCCATTACCATTGGGAAGCAGACTTAGCTCAGATATAGCCTGGTAATGGACCAAGCAGAGCATTGAGAGTCATGGGGAGACTATTGCTGTATTGCAGTCACCGTCGACGAGCTTGCCTCGTGGCCCGGAAGAGAGAGGAATCTGCAGTAAGTGTTGGTTATGATGCGTGTCCTCATACTCCACAAGCCACGAGGCTCGGTGAGCTCAGAACCCTCAAATTCCATCTCCACCACCCCTCTCTGCTCTCAACAGCAGAAGGACGCGTTGCCGGTTTAAACGACCGGTATCACAGTTGACATAGGTTGGCCGCTGATCCCTTATTGTTGGAGACTTTGGAACAGAATATTATGCGCAGATGCTCTTTCTGACGTTACCTCCTTTAGTCGGATGGTCTTCATATATATATACTTATCTGGAACCTCCCCCATACTTGTTCACCAAGGGAGACGAACAGGTGCCATAGTTATGTGGTTCACTGAAACACGCAAACCTCATCCACCACAATAAGGTTATGATCCATGGCGGGCTACTTTAGGGGGAATGAATCTTAAAAAAAAAAATATTATAACAATATTTGGGTTAGGTCGGGCTATCTGAAATTAAAATCTATTACTATTCAATTTTCTGCCATTATCTGAAACAAAAACACAGCGTTGAAGCCGAACTAAGCAAGGAGCACTGCTGATGTCCACCCCATTTTGTCATTGATTTCGTGGCATCATCACTGGATCCCAGGGTGGCCTTGGCAATAGCCTGAAGCTCCTTTGGGCGAGTGAGCACGGCACTAGAGGGCCTTTGGCTTAACGCCACTATTTCAGGCACTAACCCGGATTGAGGGTGAGGTCTATGTTTATATGGAGAGAAAGCAGTGGCGCGGTGGTGGTGCTGATTACCAGAAAAGGTCTAACTCCAGGGTAGCGTTTGGCCTGCCTGTGAGTCGCCTTCTGGAAAAGGTAAACACAAACAACAGTGCCCCTGAGTTCAGTCCATTCGTAACGCAGCAGTCGGGGAGTCATTCCAGATTATATAAGTGTTCCTGGTCGTGTCATGTCACAACTATCGCCAATCATCTGTAGGCTGTTCTCGCGGCTCAGATCTGATTATATAACGATCCAACCGTTGCTTGTGAGAAACAAACTTAGCCTAAGCGACCGAAAGCTGCTGTAAATACCACAATATATAATGTTTCTCATGACAGCTGCAGAAGGGCCCAGCGTGGAAGGTTATTAAGATTTACCATCCATGTAATCCGTCGCAAATAAGGTTGTTGGCTCATATGCAGGCTGTATATCTGAAGAGAATTTTAATTCGTGAATTTTGATGCATGTTGGGCGACTAAAATAGCTTCGATGTATTACAAAAAAAACACCCAAAATGTTCTATGCTGATAGTGTGGAAATATGAAGAAAATCTTTAACACAACATATAATGACTTTACATTGATAATACGCAGCACTAATATGGAAAAAAAGAAACAATGTTGCTTTTGTTTAGATATTACGTATTTTTTGAAAGGAGTCATTTCATGCCAGCTGTTTTTGTGTTCAGTGCGTGTAAAATATAGTATTTTGTAAAAAGTCATCCCTGGAATATGAGCATCATAAGACAGCACAGCCCAGTAGTTAACAGCGTGGACTCATACAAGAGTAATGGTATTTGTGGCAGTCTGTGGTCTCTAACAGTAGGGCCGTGGCCATTTGAGCCACATCTTCAAAGGAGAGCCACATAGAAACAGACAATAAATTGGAAATGTGCTTACATTTTACAGCTCCATAAAGTGAAATTTGTAAAAGGGATTTTTTTTTATTAACGAGTTTTTTTATATAAATATATCCATTTATGGATATATTTTTAAATATTACATTAACTTGAATGTGATATAGCGGCTCTTTAAAAAAAATCTAACATCAAACATTAATGTTATACTCAGTATTCTTTATTGTTGAAGCAACCTTTTGCAGGATGTTAAGATCAAGCATATGCTATTTCAGCCAGGACAATTATAAGAAAGTTGAAGGTTATATCACACGAAACATATCGAATTTATGTTGGTCTATCAAAGCAGCAGCGACATTCACACAACAAAGAACACACGCATCACGCTCACACATATAAGGAGACAATAGAAGCCGCGCACGCACACTACGCCTGAGGATGCCTCCAACGTGTGAGGTGAAACGTCGCGAGGAGAGGAGAGAGAGCCATCGACGCGGCTGTACCGAGAGAGCAGCTTTTCGAAGCAATCATCATGCATCAAGCCGTGAAAACCTACATCATAACATCGGTAATATAGCTGTCTGTTGATAGCCAGATTGTTTACATCTTATCAATAAAGTGACAACAATTCCGCCCATTGAATAATTTAGTAATTAAAACCTAACTTCATAAATGGTATTCAAGTAAATAGAGTATAAAACCATGTTAGGTACTGATCTATATTCAGGTATAATACACCAAGAATCATTCAGCCTGGTTACTCATCACATAGATCAGAGAGGGCTTGGTACATGGATGTTTTTATCCGAAGGCGGCGTTCATTGCTTAGCCAGACACAAACTCAAATCAAAATCTGAGCTACAGTCCCAATAGAGGCTCGAGTGTGTTGTCATTATGTAGGACAACAAGAACAACAAACAATGAACGCATTTTCCTGCTACGTTCCTGTACCAGAATGCCTGACATTAGTCCACAGAAGGCCATTACTAGACCTACAAAGCTCTGAATGAAATTACAAATTCGAAATATGTCTTGTTTGTCTCGTCTGAAAAAATATTTACAATTTTACTAACCTGACTAATCATACCAAACATTAGCCACAATTCAGCAAAATTGTGACCCTTTATATGCCAGATCAGCTGGTTAATTTTTTTTTGTGGCATAGCAAAGGCCGTTCTGTTCAGTCCCCTCGATGAGGTGCATGTGTGTGGTGCTTCTGGCCGGCCTTGCACACAATCTCCCGTCCATCGGTGCTGGACAGCAGATCCATTGCAGAGATTTACTAAAATCAATTTTCCCGTGCGTCATTTAGGCCACATCATTCCCCTGTTTCGCAAAACTTGGCATCAGAACAACAGTGGCTCCCCCTCACATTAAATTCACCACAGGGGAGGATCCTCGGAGAATGTTGGCTGGGCCTAGGGCAGGACACAAAGGTAGGCCTCTCAAATCCCTCAACACGTGACCCCATGTAAACGCCAGCTTTAATAGTCAGCGTGAGCGAGACAGGGTGACCAACGGCTGTCATGAACCTACGATGGCGGCCTCTGCTTTTTTGGAATGTTCGGGCACGGTATGTACAGCCCACAAGTGCTGTTAGGGAACACCTATGAAGGTCACCATGACCAACACCACGCCCGGCCACCTTAGTCTCCATAGTGGGAATATTTACACACTGCACTAGGTACTCATTTGAGGCTGAGTCCACCTAGGGGAGGCCCAGAGGACCGGTTCAAAAAATCATTACCGGTGTTGGCCGTGAGCGGGATTCTAACTCGGTTCGCCAGATTTGAAGTGCAGCGCGCAAATCGCTGAGCCACCGATCCCCGTACAATGTACACAACATTGTTCGACGGCTCGCTGACAGGAGGACATGGGACAGACCCAGGTGTTATGGGTTGCCTGAATGAAATAATTGGCAGATGCACCACCTATGCTCCCTGCTATGCGAATTTGCTATGTTTTAACCGCCCGATGCTCCGCTCGTTGTTGTGAGCGTCGCTCTTCCGCCCTTCGTTATTGTTGGAGGGCGACTGCCTCCAATTGCCCCGTAGCATCTTTCACGATCTTCCTCAACAGAAGTCGACCTTGACACCGCTGGTACCAGTCTTCAGCAAGTCCACTCAGCTCTAAGTCCTCCTGTGCCACAGCAGTTCATCTCTTCTCCAGCCCGTACCGCGCCCATTTAGCCCCCTCTATCCGGCCAAACAGCAACTGTTTGGGCATGCGATGGCTGGGTATGCGGGCTACAAGACCCAGCTACCGCAGCCTCGCCTGCCGGAGGAGCTCAGAAATGAGACTTTGTCCAGATCTTTCGAGACTTTGTGAGCTCCTCACACAATCTAATCTGGTTAAACCCAGGATGGATCGTAGGCAGGCTAGCAGGAAAGTTTCAAGATGGCGCAGATGTTCCGCCAGGGAGGTCCACGTTTTGCAAGCGTAGAGAAGAGAGGGCATGACTGTAGCTGAGAAGAACCGAAGTTTCCTGTGGAGCGACAGGGCCAGGCAGCTTCCACACAGCGTTATGTAGCCGATGAAATGGTAATGCTGCCCAACTGATTCGGAGCGAGCCTTTTGCTGTCAAACCGGAAGCTGCCGTAAGCACACTGCTTAGGTATGTAAACTTCTCCACTGTCTCCACAACCACCTCATCACTCATGGAGAGCTGAAGAGATGAAGTACCTGGTGGCACCAAATACCCAGACAGGTGTTTGGTTTTGGTGGAACTGATGGTAAGACCGCACCTTTTTGTTGCATTCTCCAGGTTCAACAGCAGAGCCCCCATCTCCTCCTCAGAATGAGCAGCGATCACCACATCATCGGCATAGATAACATGGTTGGCCAATAGGGAGTCATCCCTTGACCACACCCGGGCATCGATCAACCTCCCATTGTACCTCTATCAGCTGGAAATTCCACTTTAACACCTATGGAAAGCCTCACAAAATACGTGGTCAAAAAAGATGTTGAATAATGTAGGAGCCAGAGGGCATCCCTGTCGCACCCTAAGGTGAACAGGGAATGGCTCTGACTCCTGACCACATAGCTTTACCTGGGCTTGCCTACCCTCATGGAGGTCCTTAATGATAGTGAGCAGCATGTTAGGGATTCCGAAAGCATAAAGAACCATCCACAGCCCTGGCCTTCTGATGGTATTGTAGGCCTTGACCAGGTCAATAAAGCAGAGATACAGGTTCTGTTGGAATTCCTTAAATCTCTGCTGTAGCAACCGGACAGAGAATATGGCATCTGTGCAAGACCGCCCTGGCCTGAAACCACATTGGGGTTCCGAAAGCCTCTCCTCAGTGTGCCCAGCAAGGCGATGTTGAATGATCCTTGCCAGGCACTTTCCCGGCACACTGAGGAGCAAGATGCTCCAAAAGTTACTACAATCGGTGTGGTCCCCCTTCTTAAAGAGGGGGACCACTTGGGTATCCTTCTCTTTTTGCGGGACTCTTCCTGTACTCCAGACGGTTTTATTGATGTCATAAAGTGCAGTCTGCAGACAAGCACCACTTCCCTCAGCATTTCGCTTGGAAGATCATCTCTGGCCGGTGCTTATCCTGGTCTCAGACTCTGGGTCGCCTTACATACTTCCTCTATAGGTGGCATCTCGGCCAGCCACTCATAGGGTGTGGCTACTTCTTCCATTAACTGAGGTACCACAGCCCAGGCATTGTCAGCCCCATGTTGTACCATGGTGTTATCTGATCCAGGAAGGTTTCCCTCCCCCAAGACCTTACAGTTTGCAGAAATGCTCTGCATTTCTGCAAACTTGTTCCTGAGGGTCGGAGATCAGATCACCATTTTCCTCTTTAAGAAGGGTAATCGATGCATCGTTGCAAGTCAATCTTTTGATGGAATGAAAGAGCGATTTTTGGTCACGGGCTACCAAGGCAGACTCCATCTTCTCAGCAGCCGACAACCACCACGCATCCTTGCAATGCAGCACAACTCTTCGAACCTCCAAGCAAAGGCTTTGGTAAACCTCCTCATTTAAGGGCGCAGAATGTTGCAGGTGGTGGGAGCGGGCCTGCCGTTTTCTCTCGGCTAGCTTGAACACTTCCTCCGTCAACCAGGGTTGCAGCCATTCCAGCTGCATGAGCCACATCCCTAAACCTCACCCATTTCCTCGGTAGGTCTTGGTGTCAAGGATATGGGCCCGCATCTGCTGCTCTGCCAATATATAGTCCAGCAAATGGTCTTGCTTGAACCCGGCATGCACCCGAGATGTTGTGTGGATGCACTGATGATGGAACAGCGTGTTGGTTATTACGAGCCCATGGACTGCACAGAAGTCAAGCAGCCTTCTACCGTTTTGACAGCCACAACGTACACACATACATGCACACACGAACATGTCCTAAATATAATCAAATAACTCATAGGGCTGAAGATAAAAATATGTTGATAGCTTTTAAAACAAGTGCCTTACGTTCATCCACAAGGTCTCCAATGAAACCTATTTATATCTTATTTGAACAAGTGATTTGATGTGGCTAAAAGTGAGTTCCAACATAAACAAGACAAGGCCACAATACCAGTCTGCAAGGGATTAAGTCTAATGACATTATTGTTGGTTTAAAACAGCTCGGTCAATAATGTAAATGCAGTGGCGCAATGGTTAATGCACTGCGTTGTGCAGTGAAGCTATCTTAGTTCCATTTCTGCCCACAGTTAATATCAGTGGCGAATGATATCTACCCTTGACTAGCCCACACTGGTGATCGCTTAAGTATGGTCAAACCACCACCACAACCACGGCACGTCGAGATGCACTGAATGGGATCTGCGGTTTAAATAATAAATGATGATGATGCCTTTCTGTCTGGAGTTTGCATGCTCTTCCCGTGTCTGCGTGGTAATCTGTTTTCCTCCCACAATTCAAAAATATGCTGCTATGTTAATTGGCCTGCTGACTAAATTGCCCCTGCGGCGGACTGTCGTCCTATCGTGGGTATAGCCATCCTGTGCGTCCTGTGTCTGCCAACATAGGCTCCAGCTCACCGCCACTCTGTACAGGATTATGAAGGTGCCGATAAATATTATGGTATCTATCATGGCCTGGGGAGGTCTTAATATATAGTAAATTGACAAAGATCTGTGAATAACATATAGATAAACAATATAAATAAGGTACCCGTGGATTAGTTTATTTTTAAAAGTTTCCTACAGGTTTGGGCAATGGCTTTGTGCCAAATTAATCAGAACAGTTCTCTGGAGTGTCTACTATGGCCATAGCGTGGGTGCCACACGCTTTGCCACGTGCTTCAATTCTGACACCCGCATGCCAAGATCAAGGCATTGCAGGTGCTGGTATTACCTGCGATGGAGCCTCCTGTAAGTATTTCTCCGTTGTTTTGAATTGGTGTTTATTTGTCTCAAGCTCACTGACAGATTTCACGTCCCTTTCGTAGCTGTTTACACATGGGCACCAAGAGCATAACTACCAGTGGAGTTGCTCATGGCTTGCCCATTGCAATTCAAGTGTGAAAATTAAGCAAATGTGTAGTCATTGTCAGCAGTACTTTATTGGTCGTAAAGTGCCTGTCAGAAAAAAAGATTACACGCACAAAACATCCACTGTGTAAGAATTGTTTTACTTTCCTGATGAGTTAAAGTTCAAGAACAATTTGGCATGAACAAGAATGCAATAGTTTTCATTAGTAATCACAATGCAATGGATTATGCACGCAGTATTCACGGAAAAGAACGAACGTGACTGGGAGGTGCGGAACTACTCTGTGCCACTCGAAAGCCGGTCGAGGGAAGTTGAGCCTTCAGTTGTCTCTCAAATGTCTGTAATCTCATCTCATCTCAATGTCTGAAACCGCTTAGTCCTATACAGGGTCACGGTGAGCCGGAGCCTATCACGGCAGACACAGGGCGCAAGGCAGGGATACACCCACGATGGGACGCCAGTCCATCGCAGAGCACACTTTTTGGGTTAATTTACACAGCAAGCCAATTTACCTGGGCAGCAGCATGTCTTTGGACGGTGGGATGAAACCTGAATACCCGACGAAAACCCACGCGGACACGGGGAGAACATGCAACGCCACACAGAAAAGCACCCGAGCCGGGAACTGAACCAGCGACATACTTGCTATGAGGCAGCAGCACCACTCGCTTTGCCACCGCGCAGTCTGTGTCGATTGAAAACCGAGCGTTCGCGCGCATTCACGGTATTACAAACAGGGATGCCATGGAGAGACGAGACGCGACAGTGAGGAGAGGAGGAGGCTGTAAATCAGACTTTGGAGAGGTCTTCCGTGAACTTCAGGGTGAGCCGAGCGGAGGAGAGGTGTGGTGGCAGAGTCGGTGTTGATGATAAGCCAGTGCAAGGAGCGGACATCAGATCTGCACTCCATAAAGAATTCAATCATATAAAACCAGGGGCGGCACGGTGGCCCAGTGGTTAGCGCTGTCGCCTCACAGCAAGAAGGTCCCGGGTTCGAATCTCTCGGCTCGGGTGCCTTTCTGTGTGGAGTTTGCATGCTCTCCCCGTGTCCGCGTGGGTTTTCGCCGGGCACTCCGGTTTCCTCCCACAGTCCAAAAGCATGTTGCTGTATAGGTTAATTGGCTCGCAGGCTAAATTGCCCCGCAGTGCCCGGCGATGGACTGGCGTCCCATCGTGGGTGTATCCCTGCCTTGCGCCCTGTGTCTGCTGGGATAGGCTCCGGCTCACCGCGACCCTGTATAGGACTAAGCGGTTTCACACAATGAGATGAGATATAAAGCCAGCTTTCATTTATTCATTATCAGCACCCGCTTAATCCTGTATAGGGTCGCAGGGGGGGGGGGGGCAGATCCTATCCCAGCCGACAGAGGACGCAAGGCGGAGGAATACCCAGGATGTAACGTCAGTACATCGCATGGCACACTTTTTGGGGCAATTTACTCAGCATGCAAATTAATCTAGGCAGCAGCGTATCTTTGAACAGTGGGATGAAACCTAAAACCTGATTAAAAAAAAAACCATTAATTAGCTGGCGCTTTACACGTACATTGGCTGAAAGGTGAACTTTTCAGAAGAAAATTACAAAGAGCCTCAGTATAGCCTTTAAGGAGCTGTTGGGAAAAATACTGATGGTGAGCACCTGAGAAGGGCGGCACAGCACACGATCGGGTCAATATCCCCACCCCACGCCTGCCTGATTGCCTTGTCTTCCCGATTGTTGATATTTACGTGTAACAACAGGTAATCATATAAGGCTGAGTCTACCGCGAGACAACGCGGTGGCGCAGCGAGTAGCGCTGCTGCCTCACAGCAGGACGCTCCAGGGTTCGATTCCCGGCTCATGTGCCTTGCTGTGTGCAGTTTGCGTGTTCTCCCCGTGTCTGCGTGGGTTTTCGCGAGGTACTTTGGTTTCCTCCAAGCGTCCAAAGACACGCTGCTGCCGAGGTTCATTGTCCTGCTGTGCAAATTGCTCCAAAAAGAGACCAGCGATGGACTAATGTCACATCCTGGGCATCGCTCGACATCGCACCCTGCATCTGCCCGAATTGACCCCCGCCCTCGACGACCCCTGTACAGGATGAAGCGGATACTCACTGATACTGAACTGAGTCTGCCTCACATTAAAAGTGTCACAAGCAAGTGTGCATTTCGCTGGCAGCAAACACTGATGCATATTCGTACAAAGAAGGCAAGGCAGCAAGGCTGCAGCTACAGACTTAGCGTCAACTACCTGAAGAATAAAAATTAGGCATCTCCGACGTGGCAGGCGAATCGTCGCGAAGGAAAGAGAAGGAGCGATCGACGCAGCTATCCCGAAAGAGCAGCTTTTGGAAGCAATCATCATACATCGAGCTGTGAAAACCTACACCATCTCATCTCATCTCATTGTCTGAAACCGCTTAGTCCTATACAGGGTCACGGTGAAGCCGGAGCCTATCCCGACAGACACAGGGCGCAAGGCAAGGATATACCGACGATGGGACGCCAGTCCATCGCCGAAACCTACACCAGTAAAAATTAATTTCTTGTAAAAAAAAAACCGAACCCCACACCACCATCTGCCCCCGTCAAGTCGCCAGACATTTGGAATAGTTTGTACGCGGATCATGTTTTGTCGAAACATTTATAATTGGGCCCGACAGTTGGCTACGTGATTATAAAACTCAGCCCAGGAAACGGGCCTGCTCTTTGTGCGAGAGCAGACGTGTCGAGGATATCTTGAAAGATTGCCGCCATCTGCGTAATAGCGTTCGCGGGTGAGGGAGGGCAGAAGGAGAACCCCACGCGCGCGCCCTCCCCAGGAGGAGAACCCCACGCGCGCCCTCCCCAGGAGGAGAACCCCACGCGCGCCCTCCCCATCAGCCGCTCGGAGACAGCCACGGGAAAACGGCGTGGAATTGACCTCTCGATCAGGCGAAATGTGCGACACGGACTGCCTGTCATTTGAAAAATACAAGCTGGAAGGAACCGTTGAGCTACGTAGCTCTTATTAACAGTTGTCCAGCTGACAGGGTTTTGTCAAGTTACAACATCTTAGGGCACTGAGGGCAATTTAGTCAGGACAATTAATCTAGGCACCATGTTTTTGGGCCCGGCGATGGACTGGCGTCCCATCGTCGGTATATCTTTGCCTTACGCCATGTGTCTGCCGGGATAGGCTCCGGCTTCACCGTGACCCTGTATAGGACTAAGCGGTTTCAGACAATGAGATGAGATGAGACCATGTTTTTGGAATGTGGGAGGAAAAATACCGTGAGCCGGAACCTATCCCGGAAGGCACAAGGCACAAGGCAGGATTATATCCAAGATAGGACGCCAGTCCCATCCTGTATCCAGGCCTGTATCCAGGATGGGACGCCAGTCCAGGATAGGACGCTAGTCCCAGGATAGGACGCTAGTCCCATCCTGGATACAGGCCAAATAACATAGGCAGCAGCATATCCTTAGAGTGTGGGAAGAAACTGGAGTACAAAAGAAAAACCCACGCAGATACCGAGAGATCATGTGAACTCCACACAGAAAGGTTCCGAGCCGTGATTCGAACCGAGGCCCTTCTTGCTGTGAGACAACAGCGCTCCTCACTGTGCCACAGTACCGCCCTCCGTGTGATATCATCATCGCTATCAGTGCCCGTTCAATCCTGTACACAGTGTACAGGGTTATGGAGGACTGGAGCCCATACGTGCAGACAAAGGGCGTAAGGCAGGGGCTACACCCAGGATTTGACGCCATTACATCGTAGGGCACTTGATTTGGGACAATTTACTCAGCAGGTCAATTAACCTCGGTAGCATCGTGTCTTTGGATGATGGGAGAAAACCGCAATACCCGGCGAAAGCCCACGCGAGCACGGGAAGAGAACACACAAACTCCACACAGAAGGCACCCTAGGGCCGAGAACCGACCGCTTGTCCTTCTTGCTGTGAGGCGACAGCGCAGCTTCTCAGCGCCACCGCGCCGCCCCACCGTGTGAAATGACTTCATTAAAAGAGCATCTGCGGCAGAGCCCAAACAGCCAATGGTTATGCAAGGTCCAGAGGCCGGTCTGCCAAGAGATAACTTATCATGCCAGATTGAAGGAGGAGACATTGGCTGAATTGTCGTGACATCGTGCATAATTCATTAGACCTAGGGGCAGGCAGTGGGCTTTCTTTGGACTTCATACGCTGTCCATTCATAAAATTTAATGAGACCTTACCAGTATTCAAACCTCACCGCATGCAATTCAACGTATCAATGGTTGTAAGTACAGGGTCACGGTGAGCCGGAGCCTATCCCGGCAGACACAGGGCGCAAGCCAAGGATATACCCACGATGGGACGTCAGTCCATCACCGGACACTGAGGGCAATTGTCTGCAAGCCAATTACCCTATGCAGCAGCATGTTTTTTGAACTGTGGGAGGAAACCGGAGTGCCCGGCGAAAACCCACGCGGACACGGGGAAAACATGCAAACTCCACACAGAAAGGCACCCGAGCCAAGATTCGAACCCGGGACTTCTTGCTGCGACAGCGCTAACCACTGGGCCACCGTGCTACCCATCAGTAAATATAGTACAGTAGTAACTCAAATTATAACGTGTTTACATTTTTATATGGTTTGTGCGTGTTTGTATAATTCATGCACAATACGCTGTGTATGCATTGTCGCGTTGTGTTGGTATTGGCCGTACTTCTAACAATTATAAGTAATTATATCAACCAACTACTTGATGAAAGTCTCCCCACACCGTTAGGTCATGGTATTTATTTGACCATACTTCACCACACTCCTCAGTGCCCAGAAGCAGTTTGCCTATAATTCGTCACTGCTGTTCATGTTGGCTGTAAATCGAGCTCAATCCTTGAGGTGCATAGCTCAGTGAGTTGTTGTTCGTTTGTGAAAGTTTCTTTGCACGCATTCAAGTTACAAATTAAACTTTTAAATCGATAATATGAAGCTAAATGTCAACTGGGGATGTTTATTGTTATGTGCCTAACGATTATGAACACCACTTCCTCGGTTCTGTATTTTAATAATGTCTTTCAATGGGATCTGACCTGGTCATAAATAAATGTAAATGAATATCAATTAATTGGTGTTAACAATTATAAATCGTTGGAAGTGTACAGTTTTTACCCTACAGTTTGCACGCCCAAATACAGACCGCAATGAAAATACGCATAACTACTTTTACAGACTTCAGATGTTGTGTGTTTACAAACCAAGAATAATTACATTGTAAGAACTCATTGGGCGTGTGCTTTCATTTTTAAAAGGATAATAGTATGATTAAAGATTCAAATCAAACCTTAAATTACCTATTTCAAATGCATCCCACGTGATCCATTACTCTGGCATATTCACCTGCCTTGAGCTAGTTTGTGTAACCCCTCTTTAACGAGGCCTTAAATCATCTTTATCATTGACAGAACATCTTTAAACACAGAGTGCCTTCCCCCCGTCCCTCTTTATTTGTTTTATCTAGAAGAGTGGCATTTTTATGACTTTAGTGACTTTTCGCATTAGAGTGATGGTTTGCTTCTTGCTCATGATTAGCACCATTTCTTGCAGGCATGTGGTCTCGGTTGTTTAGCTTTAATTAGGCTGGCGGATAGGCGCCAGACGAGAGTGGTGTTGAAGCCACTAAAGCTAACGAAAAAACGTTGCGACATCCCCCTTCACGCGAAATTATCCTGTGAAGAACCACGATTTTATTTATTTTCACAAGGCATGCACCAAGACCTCACATCGCATAGAGCAGCACAACCTCAGCCACCGCCCGACTCAGCGGTACTGTGACGGGCATTTGCCAATTCCCTGGTCCGATTCCAGCTTCGTTTTGCTTTGCTCTCCAGCCAAAGACAGTGGGGTTTGTGAATGGGTCGCAGTGAGGGTCATGCTCTTGGCTTGTAAATAGCCTGGCTCCAGAAAGTTGGCAACGAGTGGCCCGCAGACCCGGAAAACCGTTGAATTTGTTAAATTTGGCGTAAAAGAAATCCTTGACATGACGGAGACAATACTTCCTCCGGTTCCTGTCCGTTGCCATCCGATTTTGTAAAGTGCCGAAACAATTCGTGTCCATGTGTTCTGCAATCGTAGTTCCGTGGTCCGAATTGCATCTTTTGTTGCACGTAATTATAATTGTATTGAAGGTATTATAATGTTTACACGAGACTCTGAATTATCGAATTTAAAACATATATGTATATTAATTACAATGGAAATGATAATGCAATCTAGTTACTTTTGCAAAACACAATGAAAGGAACTATGCAACGATTCGTATTTTTTAAAGGTTAATTCTCTAGCAACGGGGAGCTCGGCTAGTAAATGTTACTCCGATAATGTCTCCTTAAGATATATTGCAGCGAATACCACACCAGCAATATTTAGTTTGGAATTAATGATCTAATAATAAAGCAAAATGCTAGGATCATTACAACATTAGCATGTGTTCATGTGTTTTAAAGCGGTGCAACCCTTGCATGTTTTATTTGCACCGTTAGAGGGTATGTTTATCAATGTGTTAATTCGTGTTCAGTCAGATTCCGCTTTGCTCAGCGGGGCTGTTTACCATGAACGCCAGTAGCTCCGCTAGTCATGCAGCCTCTTTGATGCCCCCAATTTCGTGACACGAGTTTATTCATCAAACCGATCAGAGTAAACAACTATAATGCACATAGAGAAAGGATCGTGCCTTTAGGAGACGTTTGAAGCAGTAGGGTTAAGCGCGTTTCAGCATCCTATTACTGAGATATCGTAGAAGCTGATCCAGTAATACGTTAAGCCTTTGTGTGGGCCGCATTCTTTATAAATATTTCACCAAGCTGCGATCCCCTGTGGATCTCTGATTCCCTGTGATCTATGCGCTCAACTGAGATGGCAAATATACTCTGATGTGATTCATAAACACGAGCGAGTGTATATTTGTACCAAATTGCACGAGAGTGCCATGTTTAGTAACGTTTGAATTGTGCTCAGATATGTAGCGTCATGTGGGACCAAATAAAACGCCGATTAAATGTAAGTTACTTTTTTCTTTCAAAATAGACCTGAGTAACTACGCGATATTGTCATTCTAATAGATAAAGACAAAATGTACCCGTATAGCCTTAATAGACTGTAGGGTCAAGTGCTGCTAGCGATCACATATATGAACGTTGACACGGCACAGGAGGAGGTGGGTGACTAGCATCACACGCGGCTGCTTTTGTCTCCCGAGCAGTGGCAATGTTTGGACACCGCACCAGATACTCATTTGAGACTGAGTCGACCTAGGGGAGCCCGAGACAGGTTTATAAAATCTGCACTGGTGGTGGCCGTGAGCGAGATTCCAACTCGGGTTACCGGGTTTGTAGCCCAACGCGCTAACCACTGAGCCACCGCTCCTCCCACATTAGAACATTCAGTAGCTTAGTGAATTTTCACATACAAACATAGCATGTTGTAAAATATCAACAGTACCCAGTGCAGATAATTTTACATAAAAGTGGAGACAACGATCTGTATCAAATAAAATAAGTTTTATTGGCTGACAGGGAGGAGGGATGCATGAACGCTCACTTCTAAATGATGTTTCTCCAAGAGGATTGTTCACTCCTCGACTGGAGCCGTTGACACTCCTTGCAGGTGACGGAAACGAGGAATCTCGATGAAAATTATTCCACTTAATCCTTGTATTTTTAGTTTCAACAGAACACTGGACTGCAGGTAAGCAGAGTGGTGCACGAGGTTTTAACGGCCAACGTAAACATACAACAATAGAGGATTTTTTAATTAATATAAAACACATATGAAACTATCTTATTTGGGCGACACGGTGGCCCAGTGGGTAGTGCTGTCGTTTCGCAGCAAAAAGAACCCGGGTTAGAATCTCGGCTCGGGTGCTGCTTTCTGTGTGGAGTTTGCGAGTTCTCTCCCCGTGTCCGTGTGGGTTTTCGCCGGGCACTCCGTTTTCCTCCCACAGTCCAATAAACATGCTGCTGCACAGGTTAATTGTCTTTAAGACTAAATTGCCCTCAGTGATCGGTGATGGACTGGCGGCCCATAGTGGGTATATCCCTGCCTTGCGCCCTGTGTCTGCCGGGATAGGCTCTGACTCACCGCGACCCTGTACAGGACTAAGCAGTTTCTGACAACGAGATGAGACTCTCTTAATCTGATAAGCAAGTTATTAACTCCATAAAGGAGAGACGCGCATCTCCAGCATTTACATTTTGTACATAACTGCATATACACAGCACTGCACATCTCCCATCCTGCCCATGGGAAGTCCAGCCCGGATATAACCCCCTCCTTTCCATTTGTCTACCCAAATCAATCCCTTTCACCCGTCCAGCGCTGCCCCCCCCCATCTCCTCCGCGCTGCCCAACCTCCATCACTGCCTCGCTCGCTCCTTCCCTCCCCCGCGCGCTTCATTCGGATCACAATGAGCGGTCGCGTCCCATTTCACTGCGCTGCGCCCTTCTTCCGTCGTGCGCGATTGAACTCTCTCTCTCCTCCGTCTTGAGAGCCATTTCAACCGGGCCACAACTCACCGGGCGTATCGCAACAGCACGCCACACGTCCAATCGGACACTCGGCGCAAGAGAATACGTCTCGGTGAAGAAGACGGGCAAAGCAAAGCAGCCAGCTTCGGAAGAGGGACAAAGGGACAAGGACAGAGGATAGGGGGGGGGGTGTGAGAGAGGGCTCCTGTGTGTGA
>JAZEWT010000017.1:4887839-4898602 GCA_036362905.1 Mordacia mordax | reverse complement strand
GCTGTGAGGCGACAGCGCTAACCACTGGGCAACCGCGCCGCCCGGCTACTTCAATGGTTCTGGAAATCACGTGTCCAAAAGACGCATAGGTTGATTGGCAGCACGTTTATTTTATTACGTTAGCAGCTAAGATGCACATCACTTTACTTGCTAATGTATGACCTACAATTGTTCACGTGGATTAAAGACCAAACACAGATTTCATACACCACATTGATTATTCAGAAACGTTGCTGCTGGAATGGATAACAGCCATTGGTCAAACCTAACAATGAGTGAACACGGTAACGAGGGATGAAGAGATGAGATCAGAAGATCCCGTGCAGTGGTTAGAGATTGATTTGTACTTTTTGAGTTCGTGAGATGGTAACTGGCTTGAGGAGGCCATTACCCAGGAGCAGATAGCTCATGGCCAAGGGTAAGTGACATATAAACGCTGGGACATGCCGCAGGTGATTGCAGAAGATGTCAAGTATTGCCAGGTCTTTGTCACGGTGTATTGTGGAAAACATTGTCTTGTTTCAGGGGTTTCTTTAAAAAAAAAACACTTTCATTGTCCATCAGCAAAATAAACGTCGTAATGATGTAGGTTTTCACGGCTCCATGCATGATGATTGCTTCGAAAAGCTGCTGTCCCGGGACAGCCGCGTCGATCGCTCCCTCTATCGCGACGTTTCGCGGCACACGTTAGAGGCATCCTCAGGCAAATAAACGTCTTCGATGTAGATTAATCGGATAAACTTGTGTAAATATAAATAGTGCGTGCACGCGTGTATAGCAGCACAATTTGTTCCATATACGTACAGTAACCGTAAAGATGCTTAGTCGTCTTATAAAAGATTTTGGATTTAATTTAAATTTTACGTTTAATTATTGACTTTTAATATGGGTTTTTACATTTTCATTTTGCTTTGTTAAGAAAGGGTGTTGCTTGTCTCCATTTGACAGCTTGGGTGGGGTAATTAACCTATTATTATTTTCTTTCACTCGAAAGTATTGGGTATAATAAAAGAGGGAGCAATTTCATGTAATGAATTTTACATGGGGGCGGCGCGGTGGCCCAGTGGTTAGCGCTGTCGCCTCACAGCAAGAAGGTCCCGGGTTCGAATCTCTCGGCTCGGGTGCCTTTCTGTATGGAGTTTGCATGCTCTCCCCGTGTCCGCGTGGGTTTTCGCCGGGCACTCCGGTTTCCTCCCACAGTCCAAAAAGCATGCTGCTACATAGGTTAATTGGCTCGCAGGATAAATTGCCCCGCAGTGCCCGGCGATGGACTGGCGACCCATCGTCGGTATATCCTTGCTTTGCGCCCTGTGTCTGCCGGGATAGGCTCCGGCTTCACCATGACCCTGTATAAGACTAAGCGGTTTCAGACAATGAGATGAGATGAGATGAATTTTACATGGTGTGTGTACAATAGACGCAGGTTGCAATTGTAATGTAGGCAGCTTCAACTTTCCAAAAGGATTCCAATATAAGTACATGGGCATTACGAGTTCAAACTGCCCTGTGATTATAATGCTCCGTCAACAACAGATGATGCATTAATGATGCAGGTTTTAACGGCTGTTATGTATGAGTACTTCGTAGCTGCTCTTTTGGGATAGATACGTCGAGCGTTTCACCTTGCACGATGAGCTGTTAAAACCTACATAAATGCAAGTTCAGTGAGTGTATGGTCTTACTCTGGTCACCAATAACCAGTTTACTCTTAATTTCGTAAAATTGCGCTAAAAATATTGTTTCAAAGCCACGTGATGAACTTTCAGTGTAGGTGGATAAGTGCTGCCCCTGGTGTGTTGATTTAAACTTAACTTAAAGAGATTTCACCCCATTTTATGTGATGCCCCCTTCTAAAGATTGCTGTCATGTATACAGCCGTTCAGCCACTTGTCTGCGATAGTTCTGGATGGATTCTTCATATGACAGTGACGCTGATAGCTTATAATATTCGGGGAAAAGATAAAACAACTGGGACAGCAACAATATTTAGCATAAGGTAGCTGCCGAACAGTCATCTTGAGACAGTCATTATAATGGGATGCGAGTACAAAGTTTGCTGGCTTCCTGAGAGCCATCTGAGCAGACGTGTTCGCCATGCTGTCTACCAGCCACACTCACTGGCTGCCAGTCTGGCTGCAAAACATTCCCATTTACCACCAAATGACTGTGGTGAGTCTTGGTTTTGAGTGCCCTCTTTGTTGGGCATGCCTTCTGAGTCATGTGCGAGTCCGTCGGCGATATATGGCAGTCTGCTATTCTTGCTGATCATTAACAAACTGGCTTTTGATGTTTGGTTCGGGTCCACTGGCCTGCAGTGCAGCATGAGACGTGCTCATTGAGATCTCATAAGATTGTGGAAGCATTATAAGTCAACAGCCTTGGTGTGTTTCTCATTACGGTATTGATAGCATAGTGAGCAGTTGTGCGGTGTAAAAATTGTAGCATTGTTGTTCAGTGTGTTTTATTTCAGGCGTTAGATGACTTTTAAAATATTATAACCAAGATGTATATGTATTGTGTAACATCAGTACCGCCACAGAACATACATGTGATAGTCTAACAGTTTTTCTGGGTCTTTCCTACTGAAGTTAATTAAATCTCTAGTTGATTAATTTTGGAAACTTAGAAGCCACATGTGCTGGCAGTACATTATTTAAAGGCATTTGCTGCATGGCAATGTACTTGCATAGATGTGGGTATTAGCCTTTGTAATTAATAATAAATATATATTTTTGAAATGGGAGCGGGGTATAGTTTAAAACACAATCTAAAGACATTTGAAAGCCATGCACAGGATGTTAAATAGATATATTTCCATTCTGCAGATGTTTTAGAGTATTAAAAACAATATTTTAAGGGTGGAGCTGTGACAGTGATGAGTGGAATGCACTATGGGCTGGGTCACGTAGGTTCAATTCCTGGCCATGACCCACGAGATTAGCGAGTGATAATTCATGGTGGCGCAGAGAGTAGCGCTGCCGCCTCACAGTATAAAGGGTCCGGGTTCGGTTCCTGGCTTGGGTGCTTTTCTATGTGGAATTTTCGTGTTCTCGCCCCGTGTCCACTTGGGTTGTCGCCGGGTACTCCGGTTTCCTCCCATTGTCCAAAGATTTGCGTGCCCAGAAAGGCGCCTTTAAATAAAATGTATTATTATTATTATTAAATTACCTCCGGTGCCCCCTTGATGAACCGGCGTCCCATCCCGCGTCCCATCCCGCGTATAGCCCAATATGTCTACTAATTTGCTTACTCCTCCCCGCTGGACAACCGTTAAAAAGAGATAGTTCACCGGTTCCTGCCAGTTTGAATAAAAACTAACTAGCTGATACCTGAATTTATTCTGAGGCCCCTAATTAGTTTAGAAACTCACACTACCAGCCAGCATGCTACAGAGTATGGCAACGCAACCGCCATGACTGACAATGACATAAGGAGGCCTTCGTGTAACGGTGGATTGCTATGTATATAATTAAATGCAACGTTTGAAGAATGGAAAGCACTGTGTACTTAGGGAATGTGTGCTTCATTGCAACATCAAGTACGGTTAAGAAGAAATGCATAGATTTTTCACCCTTTGCATACTTATTCCCGGGCCAGGGAAGTAACCTTATCTCTGTAGATTAAGCAATGATCAAGATACCGGCTTGTGGGGTTTGCCAAAAGGCAGCAACAAAAAACCCCAGTGTTAACATGCAGAGCTGGTTGGACACCCACCATGGGCCAGATATGATTACAGTCTGCCCTGTGTCTGTGCTGGTAATTAATCATGTGTGCCTCTTTTATGCCTCTCTTGATGAAAGTAAATGAGGGGCATCTGATGCACAGTGGTATGAAAGCAATAGCTTTGTTTTGCTAGATAAGTGTCCCAATGTGCTTTGTTTTGCGGATATAATTTTCTCTTTGTAGGATGTGTAGCATTTGCCCGTTGTTACGAACCCTAAAATTACTAAGGTGTTCTTAATACATAATATATGTCTGGAGAATGTTTACGGGTCTAGATCTTTGTCCACTGCTGGATAGTAATAATAATTACACTTCTCGAGTGCTTTTCACCTGGGGTCACAAAGCGCTGCACAGAGCTGTGGAGAGAAAGTGCATGTCAGCAACAACAACATCAGAGCAGTTTAATTGACAGTCAAATAATGTAATGATGTAGGTTTTCATGGCTCGATGCATGATGATTGCTTCGAAAAAATGCTCTCTCGGGACAGCCGCGTCGATGATTCTCTCTCCTCTCCTCGCGACGTTTCGCCTCACACGTTAGAGGCCTCCATGATTGCATAAGTTTTATACGCATTTCTTATTTTCGGTTCATGATGCTTTTAGTCTTCAAAATCTCAATTGCTTCACGAATTAATCTTGGACCTTTATGGCGGATGGCTGCTAGTATTCGTATACTAGCAGAAGACTATAAGCATCATGAACCGAAAACAAGAAATGCGTATAAAACTAAGCCAATCCTGGAGGCCAGTTATTGAAGTCAGGAATGCAGGACATCAGAGGGGGATCGTCTAAGTGTGTGAGGGGTATCTTTTCATGAGATGTAAATTAGGGGACTAGCCACAGACAAAGCAGGGAGGGGGTAATCAGAGTTCCCGGGGTGGAAATGGAATAAGGAAATTAGTGTCAAGGTGACTCAGAGGCGGACTCACACAACAAAGAACACACGCATCACGCCCACACATTTGAAGAGACAATAGAAACTACGCACGAACACTACGCCTGAGGATGCCTCTAAATCTAACGTGAGGCGAAACGTCGCGAGGAGAGGAGAGAGAGCCATCGACGCGGCTGTCCCGAGAGAGCAGCTTTTCGAAGCAATCATTAGTCAAATAATGGCTATAATTTAGAGAAGGGCATAACATAAGCGATACAAATAATTGTTTCACAAACGAAGGAAGGAATAAGTGTTCCTGAGCAGGCGCAAGTTGGCAGCGAGCCATCATCCCAGCACGACAACAGTGAGCCGCATCAATAGTCCTAGCCAGAGGACTTCCAAGCCTTATGAAACACGTGAGTCTTGAGACAAGATTTGAAGATGCCCATGGATTCAGGATGAGGGCCTGTGCGTGCTGTGCAGCTCGTGGGAGTGATGTGACGCTACAAGATGCTGATAACTGGGATCATAGACGTGGCAACATATAAGTACAGTCCAGCCATACATTGTTGTACTGCACCCTACTGCCCTCCACTCAGACTCTGCCTATAGTCTATAGCACATGTTTTGCATGGTGGTCAGCAATCCAAGCAATATCCGTGCTTAACCCTGCTAAGCTTCTGAGGTCTCATCTCATCTCACTGTCAGAAACCGCGTAGTTCCGTATAGGGTCGCGGTGAGCCGGAGCCTATCCCGGCAGACACAGAGCGCAAGGCAGGGATACTCCCACAATGGGACGCCAGTCCATCACCGGGTACTGCGGGCAATTTAGTCTGCAAGCCAATTAACTTATGCAGCAGCATGTTTATTACACTGTGCAAGAAAAACGGAGTGCCCGGCGAAAACCCAAGCGGACACGGGGAGAGAACTCGCAAACTCCACACATAAAAGCACCCGAGCCGAGATTCGAAGCCGGGGCCTTCTTGCTGTGAGGCGACAGCGCTACCCACTGGGCCCACCGTGCCGCCCAGGTTTTATTATTATTATTATATGTATTGCTGTGATTAGGCACGTTCCGGGCAATGAAGTGACAGGCATGGCCTCTGTACTTGGGGCCTATATCACCAATTCGGAACACGAATTCACCACTATCGAAAGTCTACGTTATCCAAAACAAAACGCAACGGCTCTTTCAGCAGTAGCGGCTGAGCCGCGTGTAACACCAGCTGTCGTTGCTCGCATTGTTGAAAGCATTTATTCCGAAGCGCTTGCAGACAGCGGTGGACTTCGATGCATTCCGTGGGTTGCAAGGCAAGAGGCGAGACCGCTCGTAGCCAGAGCGATCGAGTTGGTCGATCGCGAGGAGGGGGGTTCACCTGCCGCAGGTGCGTTATCTGCGGTCGCAGGAGCCGGCGTCAGCGCGCGTGACTCTGAGCGGCGAGTGGAGTCGCGTTATGATAATCGCCCGAGCGAGCGCACGAGGAGCGGGAGGGGGGAGACATCTGGCATTGACGATCGCTGCGCAGTACCTCTTCGTTTGAAGTTGACACGGGCGTCTTCATCAACTGTTGCTCGTCGCTTTCTAGAAAAAAAGTGCACTTAGTGAGATCTTATCGATCACAACAGATGGCCGATTGACGGCCACATCACAACCTCTGCCGAAATTCTGTGGCTCCTCCGACTCTTGGCGTGGTGGTAAGTGCGCCGCCTCCGTCATACGCTTTATTTTCCTTCATCGAATTTGACTACAAATGCGCGCCGTGCCCATTCATGCCCGGTGCTAAAGCCCTTAGAAATAAACGGTCAATTATTCTGAATACAAGCAGTTTGGCACACTTCTGTCGTTTCGGTAAAGACGGTAATCTCATTGCATTACCGTAATTGTGTTTTCCACTAGTACACCTGTATAGCAGGTATAGTTTTGATTCCATTGCCGTTTGATATTTCGTAACGATTATAGCTACATGCTTTGTTTATTTAGCACAATGTGCATGGTCCGGCTGAAATGTATTCTCTTGAATCACGGATTTTTCCTGCTACGTTTGTCGCTTCCCTCTTTATTTCGATTCGTTTGTCTAAGGTGAATGTAAACAGCCAAAGCAAGTCCATTACTTTGCCAACAGGGGATAAACCCCTACTAGGTAACATTTAAAGGCAGAGTTTTGTTTTAATCATTGTAAATGACAAGCTAATTACACCGTGGTATTAATTTCACTGTTCTAATTATGCCTGCAAATAGATTTTTTTGTCCGTTGCAATCCACAATATCCGATTGATAGCGCTATAGCTGACAATCAAATTGTACCCCTAGTTAATAGAACTTTGTATGCTGTCTGAAAACCAAAATGTAAACGATGCCTTTAAAATTGGTAATCTGCGTTCATTAAATATTAACTATGGGAGTGCTGCCTTCATCAATTCTATGGCGCCTTTTAGCGTTGTACATTAATACCCAGCACCATATCCACTGGTTTATGAAACAGTTCTTACGTGACGTTAGTTTGAACTGTAGCTCATTACAGTATCCATTTCTAGCGGTGTGTAATTGACCACATAATAAGTCTGTTGACTACATTTGCCCCGCGTGCTGTCTGAATCCTGTCTGTAACATTGTGCATTAATTTGTTAGGTAAATCATACCACGGATGTATTTTATATTTTTATTGCGCAGTATTTTGTCACAATGTATATAGAGATGGTAGATGGTATATATTTCCAAATCTATCTTGCATTTGTAAAATACAGTCATAATGTTCTGTTGGTCAGTGGCACATCTGCGACATTGGCACATACATTGTAACAGAATAACCCCAGCCGGCTTATGTTAAGACACAATCAGCCTAATGGAACATTCACGCACTGCAGGTAAAGGTCAGTCCATCGCATAGCGATCATTCCACGATAAGTGAAGGACCTCAAATTTTCTAAAAGTGGATATTTATTCCACTTTTCTTCTGCACTGCCCAAAAACTTGATAAGCGAGAGGGAGGTGTTCAACGCATTGCCTCAACTCACAACCCCTCCAATCGAATACCCGAAGTCGCATCCTAGATATAACAATTTACACTCCTTTACCATGGATTGACGGTCTTGCTGTACTGTTATTCATTTGTGGGGGGTTATGCAACAATGTCACTTCGCCGGTTCAGACACTACACACCACTAAGCTACTGATGTTAGCCATGGTCTGGAAATTGAACTGTGGTCGCTCGGTGCATATCGCAGTGCGTTTCACCGCAACACTGGTATGCTACGCACCTCTAAGTTGAGCATTCTATGATTCTGCTTAGATAGTTGGCATATAATATGCAACCCAGTAAATTGCCACAATTTCAGTCATCGGTTGCTTTACGTATTGTTAGCAGTGGGGTGAGTCAGTGCCCCTAGTGGGGTTACGTCAGTCTGTTACGTTCAATGCATGCAAATTGTAAATATTCCGTTTTTATACACAAGATTTGGTTGATGTGAGGCACTTAAGAACCCATTATAATCAATAAACCAATACATTGCAATGTGTTTAACAGTTTAACATGACTCAAAGTTGCTGCTAAGCCTCTGTACTAGGGGTTCTCAACCTTGTGTACCTCAAGGCCCAATTGGCCCACTTGGGCCTGGTCTCAACTGAAGGGTTGCCACCCACCGGTTGAGAATTGTGGTTCTATACTAACGTATCACCATTTAATGCCATATTAAAGAATAATTCATTTGGCATAAACGCTGAAATGTTGAAGATAAAAAAAATGTTTTTTTAAGCAGTGTCTGGAGATTGTGCTGATCCTGCAAAATGTTCCATTTTGTTTGGGGACGGGCGGTAGCTTTGGATTCAGAGCAGGGGGCACGACCCCTAAGCCCAGTGAGTGGCTACCAGTAGAGACCGAGAGTGGGGGGTTTGGCCGATGGGCAGGCCTGCCGTCGCTGTTGGTATAATGGCCCGATTAGCGGCTCAGTTCGGGCAATTCTGGGCTTGTTTTCTCTCTTCCCGAGCAGCCATGCGCATTGACGACAAATTCCAGATTTGGGGTGAAAACAAAAGGGCCCAACATTTGTGTGGCCGTGGGAGTGCTTTAAATGCCATCTCGTGCTGACACAAGTGAGATGCTCGCTTGCCAGAAACGAACACTCTGATTAAATGAAAGTGTAGTATAACGGATAAACTGAAAGTTATTAAAAATGGTTACCACATACGAATAAATTACTTAGGATATGCCGAGAACCCACCACATCTCAAAAGCTAAGGAAGAATCAGCTGGGATATCGATGGCATGCGTGACAACCATACAAATATTACATGTAGTAGGCATTATACAGGTCAGTGTCTAATTATAAGTGCTGTTGGTTTGCGCTCCAATGCAAATGTATGCGGAGATAGTGAAGAATTGGCACATTCTATTCACGTGACAAAACCTTACTAAATGGTTGTGTTGGGTGGAGGAGGGGTTACGACACCATGTTTGCGTGCCGAAACCCAAAAAATTGATATTATGGATAACATATAGCTAAGGACTGTGGTGAAAGGATTTACAAGTCAGGGTTACCAAAAACTGATAATCACCTTAATGGAATAATGTTTGATGTATATCACTGGAGCACGTTGCTCTCATCGTAAAAAAAATCCACCTGACATGACCTTCAACAGCTCTTATAATTACATCTCTTATCACCGTGTTATTTTTAGTGTCTTACTTTTTCAGCTCAAGCTTTTAGGTAATGACATTTCCACACTCTGTGTGGGGGTTTCCTCAAAATAGTTCAGATATTGTGGGTTTAAAGCTGCCTTTTATTGCGCTGATACGATCGCCGCATAGAGCACACGAGAGATGCGCACGACAATGCACGCTTGTCCATACCAGACCAAGAAAATATCTGACGTAAGCTCGGTGCTTATTGTGAAAACAACGGCTTATTGTTCGCTTCGAAACGTGGCGTGCCAGAGACACCAGTGCGTGTTTTAGCTGCTCGTGTGTTGCAAGTTTAATTTCATTCTTGCATCGATTTGGCCGAGTACAATTTAGTAAAAATACTTTGCCGAAATTCTGCCAAATGCGAATATTCGATGCAATTATTACTTTTAACCATTCTTATGCAAGTGATATGGTCAAAAACGTTTCAAATTTTGCGTTCTTTTATGATTAGTACTCAAGTACAAGATTGATTGCTCCTCCATCATTATCATCATCTTTTTATTGTCAGTACTGAAGCTAAACGTATTTCCACCGTGGTTATCTTTTTTGAGCCGGTTTTGCTGCTTCGGTCAATCTCAATCCGTCGCTCTTTTAAATATGACCGCTGTATCTACCCCTTCCGAGTATTCTTTCTTCTCGTGTAATCTTCCTTCCACTTTTGTGTTAGTGGCCAAGTACGAGATCCTGTCTGGACTCACTGTCAACGTTTCCAATCTACGGTTGGTCCTCTTTTCTTAACTCTGTGTGTGCTGAATGCTTGCTGCTGTGTGGGTACCATGCTCCTAACTCTTTTCTTAAACGCCTGCAGTTCATCGTTCCATATAAGAAAAAAATTAATAATCTATGAAGTACGATTGTTTTTTTTACGGAACGTGTTTGTTCCTGAGATTATCCATCCAAGGAAACGAGGATTGCGGTGGTGATGGAGGTATACAGAGGCATACAAAGGTGTAACAGAGCTCCATTAAAGTCATTGTGTGTGACCACTGAGACATGGCCTCTGTGCCACCCTGCAGGGCAGTGGTGTTTGCGAAACTCATACATAGATGGGACTTGTTCAACAGATCCTTCAACGCTGTCCTCTCGGGAGTATTATTGCATGGCACTGAGCGTTGGGGAGTAAATGGATGGCGTGCGATGCCTCTGATATTCTGGCACAAGTTCGAGCCCCAGCAGCTGGAAAAGCCATCACAGCTGTGCTCAATAAGCAGAGCTGACGTGAGCTCAATAGCATGGATAGACTAAACATAATGGACAACATTTAAAACAAATGATATTGACTCCCAATCACGGTCACCTTGGCGGGTAGGCCTGTCATTACTTGATTCGCTTTAATACCATGGTATGAGAGAGGCTGAAATCAGTTACAAGCGACGCCGCCAACTAAACATGGAAAAAAAAGACCGAACATTTATTTTTATTGCCTTATGCAAGTCCTACATAATGTAAATATAGTAACGTTTTCATGGGTTTACAGCCTGACC
>JAZEWT010000017.1:4721060-4734501 GCA_036362905.1 Mordacia mordax | reverse complement strand
CAGACAAGGCAGGCTCCAGTGCTGACAGCCACGGGGAACAAAGCCATTAGTCAGCCACGTTATTGGACAGGAAACAAGCATTAATGCCAGCACAACAAACCATTAAAGCAGGGGCCCCAGTAATTCGATGGCCAACTTGTCTATACATGTGATACTCTTTCAGGGACATTTAAAAGTAATTCACCTTCCCGAAATGTTACTGCGAGGAAAAAATGAAATGCTATCAGCCAGACGGAGGGGCTCTGTGCATAAAAGAGCGAGTTTAGGAAGATAGTCTACCTGGTTCCAAAGTGGAGCTACCGCATTAGTCCTGCTTGACTAATTCCTTTATGAAAAGCAGAGATAACAGTAATCGATCTGGTTTGAAAGGATCGGCCATAAATTGGTCCGCCTGTTTATCTTGATGCATTGTTCTGTTACTTACCAGTTAGAGTAGAGTGTATTTTTCTCTATATTGCTATTACTCACTATTGCCAGGGAAAATGCCAGCAGCATTGTGCCGTGGAGGATAAGGACTTTTGTTTATAGCAACTAAGACCTATCTGTTTATAGCAACTGAAAAATTACACTGCAATGAAATAGCTGCTGGGTGGCCTTGTCCTCGGCATGCTTTTTGTTGTGCCGAGGCCTTGCCGGCTCCGATCTGATCACGTTCCCTGATAAAACGCTGCGGCGACAAAATCAAGCAGGCACCGCCTTCCAATTCTCGCATAGCAAACGGGTGACGGCATTCAAACCCGACCTCGTGTCGCCATGCCGCGTCTACAAATTCGCTTTTTCGTGATGAAAACTACCCACGCAGTAATTGAAATTACCGTCGCGCACCCCAAGGGAGGCCTTGGCGGCTGCGCCAATTCGGTTGGGCGAGAACTCGGAGGAGCTGCTCAGTCGCGACACCCACGAGCCAACGGCCGGTGTGCGAGTGATCGCAGCGACGAATATACAAAAATACGGTTGCGACGACGGCGCGGTTTGACCTCGAGGCCCGTCGCTGTGGGGGTCGGCGACCTGCGCTGTTGCGCGGGAAAACTGTCAGCGCGCCGTCTCGCGGGAAAGATGTGCCGTCTGGCTGATCGCGAGACGCTTAGCCGGAGGGAACGCGAGCGCGCAATCTAGGGCTTGCCGCTGTGTTTCTGTTTGTTTTATGGAGGGTTGGCGCTGCGTTGACCTGTCACCTGGCTCCAGGCTGGGACGCAAGTTGCCATTCCCTGTAAATAACTATCAATGGCATTTCAACTGAAGAACAAAAAACTCATGAAGACCCCTCCCCCGAATTCTTTTCTCAGTAAGATATTCATCTGTGACAACATCTCGGTTATTGAGTTATCCTTTCCCCGACAATTTCGTTCTGTTCGGCACAAACGGTGGTGATCAGGTTATTTACAGAGCATGACACAATTTGATTGCTTACAAAGATAACCGACACCTTTAACAAAGTAACAAAAGAGAGAGCAAGACAGCCGACATGACACATTGTAAAGGACAAGAGGTATTAACATAGTTTCCTTCTTCACCTTTACAGCCTCACTTCTATTGAACTTCATCAAAGCGGCAAATTCTGACATCAGGTGGGATTCTTGTGTTGACAGGGTAGAGCGATTAAGTGTGAAGCCGTTTGTAAGGAAGCCAATGTGAGCTCGGTACATACACAGTGCCTCTTGACAGATCCGATTTCTCCAGATCCGTCCACACCCATGCGTTAAAAATAACACATCGCCGGAGTGTCGCTCCCTTTCATAACGGTACAAAAATCACAACAATCACGAGGAATAATTTCTTTTTAACAAAACTGGGAGTGCAAAGGCCATCCTATTGTTACGACGGGACTTCCCACACACATAAAAGGTGGCAAGCACTTTAATATTGAGTGCTATCGAAGCGGCTCTAGACTGTTGCCCGCTCGGATAAGAAAGAGTTGTTGACGTGAGACCCACAGGCCTCGGGACTGATATTGACCGATATTGTTTCCTAAAGGTCTCTCGCATGGTTCGAGACAAAACCCGCCCGTGTTCATTACCAGGTCTCCAGTGTGAGAGATCGCACACCTCCAGAACAGAAACGCATTCATTACGCTTTACTAATCCATCCCTTTGGAGGGATTAGGGAGCCCGCATGCACCTGTATGGCGTGCGTGGGCACAAAAGTGCAGAAGCGTCGCACCGATGCTTCGCACACCAAGATATATCGGAGCGATACGCGGAGTCAAAGCCTGGACACAACAAACATCGGCTACAAGAGGCACCAAGGAACCGGTCCAGGCCTTCGTCACTCAGTTTGCGTTTAAGCTGGAAGGAAACGTTACGCTGCGTATCTCTTTTTAACAGTTGTGCAACCGGGAGCGGGTTGGTAACTTAGTAGATAACTTGGGCTATACCTGGGATGGGAGATCGCAGGACACCTGGGGAATTTTAATTGGCTGGAAAATTAACGTAGGCAGCGTGACTTTTGACTGTGGATGGAAACTGGAATGTCCAGCGAAAACTCACGCGGACGTGGGGAGAGCGTGCAAACACCACGCAGAAAGGCACCAGAGCCAAGAATATAACCCGGGACCTTCTTGCTGAGGCAACAGCGCTACTCACTGCTCTAGCGTACTGCTCAGCACATATTGCAACACATGTTAAAATGACGTTTTGAAGAGCTTTTCTTCCCTATATATAAATAGGGGTGAAAATATAGAAGTCATCTGTTTAAACTGCAAGATTTTAAGTAATCCATTTTCTTGCTGGCACAGGTCATGGCGCTCATCGAGCCACTGATTCTCGAAGAGTGAGGAGCGGATGATAATTAAGTCAAAGCATGGTTATCTGAAACCAATCCAATGAAGGAAAATTGAGAGCTCATCTATGATTGGATTAGTGGAAAGCACAAATGACCCAAAGTAGGGTTTAACACAGAAATGTGTTTGGGTCAGCTATCCAGAAATAATTTCTACATTCGGAACACCACATCCAGAAGACCTTTCACTATGGCAGCGACTACTGAGTCCTGTCCCTACTCCATTCTAGCGGCACATGTTCAGTAAGAAAGATGAAGCACCGACTGCCGGCGTTTCTCTCGGCACTGCTTGGAAGGGGAGTTTCAATTGAGGACGCACCTGCTGCATGATGTCTGGCCGCTGCTGCAAGATGTGGAGGAGGCGGTCGCGGTCCTGCGGTACGGCAGACGCGGGTCGCTTTTTGCCATTGCGGGAGAGCTGCTTGAAGAGGTAAGTGACCATGTGGTCGAGGCTGGCGCAGCAGCTGGTGCACACCATGGTGTCTGCACCCGAGCGGGCAACAACGGAACGGCAGCAACAAAACAAAAATTAACGTCGCCCGTTAACACTGCGGAGGAAATTCTGGAGCCGGCGGCCCCTTTGAAACGTAAGCCTTTGCCGATTGCTTAACAAAGCTGTACTTTCACGATAACCACGTCCCTCGCGACGTCTCGCCTCCGACGTTTTGCCTCCACTGTAGGAGGCGAAACGTCATGAAGAAGACAGGAGAAGCGCTCGACGTGGCTATCCCTAAAGAACAGCTTTGTTGAGTAATCGCCGTGCATTGAGCCGTAAAAACCTGCATCAGTACAGGTACGACTACGTCAGCAACACAAACACACACACACACACGTGTTCGCGGGTAATGGCAAAACAAGAACAAAATCAACATTACCCATTAACGCTTCAGACGAAACAGTGGCGATGGTAGCATTTTGAAGAGTCAGTCGATTTCAACATCACAAAAAAAACTCTACGTGTACGACAGAGAAAAATATAAAGCTATTTTGTTCAACGAATGTGTTCACGAGCATGATGATGCCTCCAACATGAGGTGCAACTTTGCGGAGAGTGGAAGAATGTTCGATATGGCTGTCCTGCAAAAGCAGCTGCTAAGCACTACCCTCATACGTCGAGCCATAAAAAAGCACATTAACAGGGCAATCAACATTATATGCCGCTAAAAGGTGACCATAGCTGCCGAGATTAAGATGTCAGCGATGCTGGTTTCCAATGCTGCTATTATTCCACGCAACCTGCCGAGATTAAGATGTCAGCGATGCTGGTTTCCAATGCTGCTATTATTCCACGCAACCTGGCTTATATTCCTGCTTCGCATTTCAGCGATTGACTTCTTTGTTTTGAGAGTCCAGCTTAAAGTACACACTGCCATGAAATGGCAACACGCGATGCATATATGGACACAGCGTAGCGTTTCTGCAAAGGCACGAGAGCATCGTTTACAATAAATTTAAAAACCCAATACAAAAACATGCCACCGTAGAAACGAGCGGAGATCAAACAGCGAGCGTAGCATGTGCACGCAAACAATCCCTCCGAACACAAGACACTAAGACTCACAAATCTCGCGGAGGGTCCTTTGCCTCGAGTCGCGGACGCTGCTGGCGGAGGCTGGAGGGGTCGAGGCCCCGTCGGTCCACCTTCTAACAGACCGAGGATTTTTTTTTTTTAACCGAGGGAAAGACATTTCCCCAGGCTGGAGCCAGCCGCCAGTAAATATTCCTAAAAGCTCAACAAAGCATGAACAAACACTGACGAAATCCTTACAGTTTTCCTCTTCTTGTTTTCTCTTTGTTCTTCTTTTAAGTCTCTCTGGTGTCAGGACCTTGCCACTGACAATGTAATCATCGACACAACCGCTCAAGCTTTCGGAGATTTCAAATTATGAGATCACTCAACGCTGCACACCCAAAGGGCCGGGAGGAGGGGGGGGAGGCAACTTTTTCCTTGCCCCAAAAAATGCATATTTAGTTCGGAGTCTTGAAACAATGTGGCATTTCATCGATTAAAATAGTTCCTCACGCTGACGGAACGGTGCATTTCCGAATACTGCACGCAATTTGTGATTTGTGAACATTGTACGTACTGCAGCCACGAGAGACACTCTGTTCACCACAAGTTAAAAAAAAACTGAAGTGATTCTACAATTGAATTGTGACAATCACGTCGCGAGTGAGGCGAATCGTTACATGCCTAGTTTTCGCCGTTCAAGTGGAACTCTACGATAAATCACGACACCTCTATTGAAATTCCTCTTCTCACGTTCATGGGGTTGCGCAGGGTGCACTCTGCGGTTTCCTCCGACACGCTATCCCAAGCAGCAAACGCCTAAAAGTATTTAATTATTATTTCTATATACGGGTAATTATTCAATCAGGGTGGCACTTTACACCGGCTGTGTGATATGTATATTAATAAAATGCAATAAAATCGGTAATGTTGTTTAATGCATTTTAAATTACATTTTTTTTACAAATACGTTCCATGGGTAGGGCTATTAATGTTTTTTGTTACTAATTAATAGCCAGGAAGGGGATTTTTTTGATGCTTTTCTAATCGCTTTACAGCCGCAAAAGAAATCTTAGAAGTTCTCAATTGATGCATTTCATCCGTGCATTGCTGGGCAAATCCAATTAGGCTCCTGACATTCTCTATTAAAATCAAAGGGAGGCATCTCCCGTTACAAAGAGCTCTGTGCAAAACTATCAGATAAGAAGCTGTCAAGTGAAGAGCGATTCTATTTTTGAAACAATGATCTGCGACGTCGATAAGGCTGACATAACTCTAAAGCACTTGTAAAAAGATGGAAAAGCAGTACGTCTGCGAGTTACATATATGTATTAATAAAAAAAAATAGTTTGATATATATATTTTACTATGACCAAGACTGCTAAAAGCAGGAGGCTTATACCTGCTGGGTGAGTAAACTGGCAGGTGGCGCGCCCCAACGCATGCCTCGATGCGCTGCGGATCACTTCAACCGTGGAGGCTTGGGCACCGGTGATTTACAATCAACTCGACGTGACACAAAAACTGAGACACTGGCAGCGCTTTCAGCACACCCATCCTATTCGTGGCAAATTTCTGGCAAACCAGCCGAGAGCGGCCAGCTGTGTCGGCGCACTGAGTTTCTTCACGCCGTTGCCCGTGAGGTTTTGGTAATTGCCATTACGTCGCTATTCGGTGCAGTGCACGCTTAAAGAGGGTTCAGAGCTATGAACAGGGCCATTGTGATTTCCCGCTTGGATTAACATCAGTGGCGAGAGATATCTGAATCATAACTGAACCAATCCTGTGTCAATCCTTGACGAGCTGGTAGTGACCAGTTTGGTAAATTATGGTCAAAGGTCCCTGTGACTGACACTGTGTGGCGAGGATTTAATCCTGCATGGATAGCAAAGTGTTGCAAATTATTTTATTACTTTTATTACATATGTTTCTCAAAATGAAATGCATGTGGAAACAATCATAGTAAGCAATGTCAATGTTATTATTGTTACGAATGTAAATACTCTGGCTGAATGAGAACAAACCAATTTAAAATAAAGAAACACTTAAAGCAAACGGCAAAGCAAACGTTAAACCCACCTGCCTACTCAGCAATTACTCCAATGTTAATGCCCACGAGTGCACATTACAGCTTGTAGCTAAACTGAAACGTAAAGTGCAAGTGAAAGCGTCAAGTTTAAAATGAAAGCCAATACAATAGTGCTAAAGAAGAGGCAGACAAACTCGTCAACTCGAGGGCCCTTTTTCAGCAAGGCGCGTCCAAGTCTCTCTCCGCGGAGAACAAGAGCGCATTCTTAATGCGTGGTTTCACAAGGTCTGAGCGCGCTCACTCTCCTCGGCCGAGCTGCAGAGTTAGGCCCACCTGACCACGCTAAGTGTGACGGATTGCGTTTCGATGGGGCAGGGGATGTTTGGTGGAAAGTTGAAACTCGCGCCTTTCATCTGCCGTGATTAACGACGGCGGTATGAACGCTGTTTATACTGGTCAAAATCTGTTCCCTTTTCCAGTTTCTCCCTACTTCTCCCGTTATACCCCCCCCGACCCCAGCAACTCCACACCGTCTCTGTGCCACCGAGGAAGAGACACCTTTTTCAGGCACCGACTGTGTCACAGCTGTCATAGCTGGCTGCGAATTCCTGTGCCGTGTTCTACTCCGATGCCTCACTGGCTTGGGTAGCTGGTGGGCTTTTCAGCACGGAGCCCACAGCCAAGCCATCAGACAGGATACAGAATGTCATCCCGCCATCATGAGATTCGCTTAGACTAAACAGGTTTTTGTTACTCGCTCTCGACCATGCAGGTAGGGCAGCTCTCAGGGACTGTGGCTTCAAAGGAAAAGAACTGTATCTCTTTTCCCTCGGTTTTTTTTCACAATCCTTTCACGTTCGTCCGTTGAAGTTGTACCGAGGTGCGCTTATATTTTGATTACAGCCTCGCGCGAGCGTCAAAGTTCGGCGCCTCCAGCGAGCTGTTTAAAAGCATGTGCGCGACCGTACGCTATTCCATGTCGGAGTCCAAGGGTCAAGAATCGAATTTAATTGAGCGAGAAAAACAACACGAGCACGCCACTTGGAATGAGTTATCTGCCATAAATTATGTACACTCTGGCAAAAACGTCACTTGCACTGAAAATTAATTCTCGGGAGGGTGTATTACTTTTTAAAACTTAACCATACCCACTGACAGACGCTTAGCGTCAACGTCAACCACTCTCAAAACCGCGGGATAAATAGCCGCAGCGCAAAATGTTATTTCAACATAATCCGCTATACTTTAAGCACGCACGAGGACTGTAACTAAATATCAAAAATGTAGAGGAAAGCAAATCGGCCTTGACATTCGTAGCATATTCCATCACATGGCGCTGTCACGTCTAGTTTTAAAGCCGGTGGGCACGGCCAACAATGCATCATCTTTACGACGCTATCGATTCGCTTCACTGCAGCCAGTGTTGCAGCCACGGGCGGCGGTAATTGCCGCAAGGGCGGTGTCCGCTTTCAAGTTTGTTTAGCATCGGCTTGTTAGGCATGGGGCCAAATTATCAGGCCCTCCCGCGACTGCAATCCGCAAACAATTTTCCCCGCCGTGAACCCGATCCCATTTGTAGGTGGTTCAGCAATGAGATGCCTGCCTTCACTTTGAACCGACAATCAGAGCAAGGGTTGTCAGACTGAACAGACTCGATGGGAGCGGGGAGGAACAAATAATAATAATGAGTCAAAAAAAAACCTAAGAGGATAAAGCAACTGTTAAGAGATTTTGAACAGAGGGCATTATGCCGAAGTGGGCTCAGATTCCTTGGATAGACTTCACAGAACAGGCGAGCCAGTTGAGCAAGACGGACTGTCACAAGGGAGGTGGGACTGGAAAAATATCATCGATCGCAAGGGGTACAACGGAACCTGTGGGAGCCACACTGGTGGAAAAATGCTTTACAAGCATGGGGCTGACTAAAAAAATGCACAAATGAAAATACCCTCATTATTATAAATCCATGAATAATAAAAACCAGTCGATCACTTAACTAGGTAAGCTCTAATGTGTACTGTATATAGCGACCATTTATTTTAATCAAATTCACGTAACAATTAAATTTAAGTAGGCCAATGTATTTCTCAAATGTAATTGCATTATCACAGCTCTTTCATCTGACCACAAGGTATGAATTATTAAATTGTGAATCATCAAGGTTAAAATCCATTTACAGAGCCCTGATAATTTCATCGAAAGTGTAAACTTCAACTTTGAAAATGTTGAGGACATTAAAATGTAAATGGCTGACATTGCATTTGGTACCTGAAAATACAGATGATGAAAACAGACACTTGTATCAAAAAGGCATCAAAAGTTAAAGAGCAAAATATTAAAAGTGGCTCCAATTTGGTTCAGGTAATGTAATGTCCTTTTCATAACTTTGACCATTTAATTTCAAAATCTATTTGGGATATAATAATGCTTAGCATATAACTTTTGTTTGAAAATTTAATTACTCACTAATATAGGACATTGTTTGCGAAACCTAAAAACTATTATACTTAACACCTGTTAGAACAATGCACTGCAGGAGAAAAGCCACCCCTGTACCTTGTTGGACATGGGATTGTTTTGTCCATACTGCTATCTAACACTGTAACTCCTATCTCTAACACTGTAACTCCTATCTCTAACACAGGCTCCCATATCTAACACCACTAGCTACTGTCTCAAACACTGGCTCCTATCTCTAACACACTGACTCCTATCTCTAACACTGCCTCATATCTATAACACTGTAACTCCTATCTCTAACACACTAACCCCTATCTCTAACACTGTGACTCCCATCTCTAACACTAACTCCTATCTCTAACACTGACTTATCTCTAACACGAATGCCTATCTCTAACACTGGCTCCCAATTCTAACACTGTGACTCCGATCTCTAACAATGTGACTCCGATCTCTAACACTGTGATCCCGATCTTTAATACTGACTCCTATCTCTAATACTGGCTACTATTTCTAACACTCTAACCCCTATCTCTGATTTGCTGTTCTTATATCCTTGTTGTTCCGTTCTAGCGCCATTGTTGACGTGCCGTTCTCTCCGCAGCTCTGTGCAGCACTTTCGACCCTCGGGAATAAAGTGCTTTATAAATGCAATTAATATTCTTATTATTCTATGCGAATACACTGTTTCAATGTTAGGTATATATGTGTAATATATAAATTAGACAAAAGCCCCTCCCCAAGCCAGAACGGTGAGGCACGTGCTGTTAGCACACACCAATAAAGGTCGGCACCATACGAGAGGAGGTGCCAGCCCCACACCAGACCACCTTCATCTCCACACATACTGATGTTTACAAACTGCCGCAGCTACTCATTTAAGGCAGAGTCGAGTTAGCGGAGACTCTGCACAGGTTTAGACATTCATTGCCGATGTTGGCTCTGAATGAGAATCGAAATCCAGTCGCTGGTTTCATAGAGTGGGTGCTATCCTGCAGCATGACCCGCCACCATTTAGCAATGCAGGTGACTTTTTCCTGGTGAAGCCAAAGTCGGTACCAATAAGTTTTTGTTTGTCCTGGAAGGAACCGTTCAACTATGCAGCTATTTTTACCAATTGTCCAGTGGTGACGGGTAAGCAGGTCACAATAGCTCAGGGTACCAAGGGAAATATAGTCAGCAGGACAATTAACTCAATTAACTTAGGCAGCAGTATGTCTGTGGACTCTGGGATGAAACCGAAGTGTGAGATGTAAACCCACACAGACATGGGACAGAATGTGCAAACGCAACACAGGAAGGCACCCAAGTCAGGTATTGAAACCAGTATTACGTATCACGCCACTGTGTTGAAACACGTAAGTCACACGCACAACGTTTCTGGCCATATGAGCAACTCAAGTCCATTCCCAGAAACATCAGCGCATGGAATTTGTACGCAGACTAAAAAGGAATGCTTTGTCGGACCATTCTCCAGACTGCAGGTCAGGCGTTTGGTGCCAGGTAGCTTTGGGAAGGCCATAGGTCCGATTAGCCTCATTAACCCCTGGCAGGTCAGCTATTGCCTTGTTTTGCATACAGGGGATTGAGCGGCAACTAGTCGCTCCACCCAACCGCACCACTGGCTCTTTGTACTTGCCACCACGACAACACGGTAATGCGCAGAGCCTCGAAGACCACAGACTCAATCCCACAAAGCACTGAAGGTATCTCTCAACATATGTAATCTCTCCAAGGCCAAATGACCTAACCTGCAAATCCCCACAGCTAATCACAATGCTATTTCATGGTATTTGGACTTGGGTGTGTAGAGGTTTTTTTTTTCGTGTTTATAGTAAGGTCACAATTTCACTCTGTAATTAGGTAATACAGCTCTAATGCCTTGGTCCTCCTCAAGAATCATGATTTCAGCCCACGACTAGGCTGGATACCGATTCCACCCCCAAACCCGCCCGTGTGAATCGATGAATTGTCATAGCACAAGGGATACATTTTTTAAAGCTCAGTAGTTTGTTGCAGCACCCCTAGTGGCTGCAGGTGGTTACATACACATAAATAAATGATGTAAACTAAATACTGTATACGCATTGATCAAGCAAGCTCTACTGCACTCTAACGTCTGTTTCCAAACTTTCACCAACCAAGCTGACACAACCAGTATTGGTGCAGGGCAAGCCCTCATCCGGCAATGGCTTAACAAAACGGACTGTACATGAACCTATGAACTGAAATTAATTGATTATTATTGCAAGGTTAGCTGAAGACACATTGTGAAAGGAAGAATTGCTGGCTGTCACTCAAGAGCCAGCAATTTTAAATGGGACGCCTTGCGCTGTATAGCTGCCACCCTCGGCAGGTGTGACCATTGCCACCCTCTGAGCAGTCACATCACAAATTCGTGTCACCATGATTTACAGCAATTTATTATTTAAGCTACATATTGCACCTGCACGCAACATGCCATGCATCACCAAGTGCCTGAGAGTCATTCATAAGAAGGCCTTAGAGGAATGGCTATTAATCAAGGCTGCACTCTGCTTAGCACACCTTTGTGTTAAAATAATGGAGTTGGCTTGCTTCAGCAGCTAAGAGTGCATCGGTACAGGCGCAGTGAATGAAAGTTCGTGAAACAAAAACCCATTACATCATTCAAACAGAGCGTGTATTTAAACCAGGTGAGAGCCCACTGATTGTGACATAACTGTAGCGAATCCCACCCACTGTGTTTGAGCCATGCATGAACACACGCCCATTTTCGCTAGCATGGAAGCGTAAGCCAAAAAAGCCCTCGAGAAGGGTTTTGTAGAGCTCTGAGAAGTGGACGTTATTCTGCCAGCAGTGGAATATCCAGGCATTTGGAGGACAGCACCTTTATTCATATGCTTTAAGAAAACCGGGCCATTCAGGGCACACGTTAGCCATATACTAATCTACCACCAATGAACATGACTCAAGACCACATGCGAATATCGTGAGCATCACTTAATGTGCACATGACACAGAGCTGTGGCTATAAATCAACTTTATTATCGGACGCTTACATAAGGCTCACCGCGATGACGTTCAGGCGCCTGCCATTCACACGTCAAATACCTCGCTTTTCCTGCGAATGGTTTGACATGAGAAATTTACCGAGGGTCTATTCTCAAGCAAAGATGGGTTTGTTATTGTACCATGGAAAACAACCTGACCAGCCAATGTAAAGGTTAAATTTGTATTTTTAGAATATCCGATCAGGCAGAACAATAGTTAAGAATACCTATGCCAAAAATGGAACACACTGGTCTGAATGCATCGACGACGTCCTAGCTCATGTCTTAAACTCTCTGGTAAATAAACATCACATTGCTAAGCGATGTGGAATTTCTGCACGTATTCTCGCTTTCCTACTTGAACCGCTACCAGGCCGGCGTTAATCGTGCGATGGCTCTGAGACTTTTACGTGTTCGGAAACAATGAATTTTGCTACTGTGAGCTCTTTTGTTTTTTTTGGAAGCAGTGGCAGAAAAGGGGAAGCCGCGCCACGCGAAGGTCCGCATCGTGGGCCACCTGCCCCCGTCCGCAGAGGTTTTTCAGGGAAAAGCTGTGGTTTTGCAAAACACAGAGCCGTTCCCCGAAGTCCGGCAAGTGCGCAATACCCCGCTCGGGCTTGGAAGGCGACGCCAGCTCCGCCTACATTAAATCATTTCCCCATTTCCCAGGCTTCTCGAGACTTGGCGATGACCCGACCGACAACTGTCCTGGCATTTTTTGGGGCTTGGCCTCGGAAGGCTGGCTTCGGCCTGGAGTGACGAGTTAACTCGGAGCGCGTACGTTAGCTAGCGACCGAGTGCGACGTTCCTGACGACGCCCGCTCATTGCCGCGGCTTTGCCGTCAACGTGGAAAACGTGCGCAGATATTCCCCCCACGTCTTCGCGAACTGGATAAACAGCAGCAGCAATTCAACCTTGCCGTGCTCTGCGGCGGCAGCAGGTGTTGGCCTTCACGATGATTAAACTGTGTTAATGAGCTTAGTATAATTCAACAAATACTATAACTGCTTCTGAAGGGGAAGGGATATTCGGTGTAGTGCAAAAAATACTTTTAACGAACACTCTGAAAAAGCATTCGGTACAAATAGCTTAAAGGTAACAAAAACACACAAACCCACAATGGACATAAGGGAGCAGACAGCCCACAACTGCAGTGGCAGCTGAAGAAACTAAGGAACTAGGGTTTCCAAGAATTCCTTTCCTTGCTGACAATGACATGTCCACACAGCAGCCATCCTCCCCACAGCGTGACCAACCACATGGTCAAACAGATGAGCACGTGTCACCACAACGCTTAATATACCACCTCACATTAGGTTAGGGGAACATAGGGGTTACTCAAAAGCAGCATGTGTCAAGATGCCATAGCACACATTATTTATTTAAGTATGTTCAAGCAATGTGTCTGGATTGAGCATAATCGAGTTATTGCATTTCGCCAAATGTATGTGTATATATATGCTTCAAAATAAAAAAAAATAAACACTTTGTCAAGCCACGGTTCAGTAAAGGGCTTTCCATACCATGTGGGTCATGGCAGTCGTTGGATAATAATGTGGTTGGGTGAAGAGAGCGAAAGGTGGCCTGGATAAGTGGAAATATCACTTTCCACTGCTGTTGACCATGGTCAG
>JAZEWT010000017.1:4706441-4721051 GCA_036362905.1 Mordacia mordax | reverse complement strand
GGGGGGGGGGTGTTTCCTTCGCATTACGTATCTTGAAAAAAATGTAAGCCGATGCAGCGGAATATTTTTTTTTTCTTAATTTCCTCATGAGGTTGGGCAATGTGGCAAAAAGCCGGTTGTAAATTTAGATATGCCTTGAAAAAAAAACCCAACAAATGTCTATTCTTGCCAGCGTCGTGGGACCCCCAGCAAGTACAAGCAGAGATCCAGCGACCACGCAGAGGGCTTAACCACCTATCCAAACAGGACGCAATTATTATTAATTATTATTTAGCAGATGCCCTTACCCAAGGTGACTTAAATAACCCAACTGATTTAAAATAAAAATGAAAAATAAATAAATAAATGTGCAGGTGGATACTACCGGCTGCGCAACATTGCAAAGTTTCACAGTGTTGTTGTCAGCCCGGTAAGGAATGGTTATAATAATAATAATACATTTTATTTAAGGCGCCTATAAGATGTCCTGAGTAAGTTGAGTGATTCCATGGTCATGATTTCTATTGGAACGTCATTCCTCATTTCACAGTGATGGGGCCAGGGTAGCAAATACGAGGTGTATAGTTTCCTGAGCCTTCCTAAGCGAAATCGATACTGTTTGCATTCTCGGTAAAAGTTGAGATATAACTAAATTACAATGTACGGCCCTTATTTGTCAAGCCACTGCTCTTGGGTCACAACAGTTGTGTGACCATACTTCACTGATCCGACCAGTGTGGTTTGGGGAAGGAGCCCATAATCATTTCAGGTATCACTCGCTACCGATGTTAGCTGTGCCCAGGAATCACTCGGCTCATGGGTGTTGTTAAGCCACTGATCGCCATCCTGTGTACCGACACTGATTTGCTCTACGTTCTTAGATTAATTGCCTCAGTTAAATGTCCCGACAAAATGTATCCCTGCTGTCCTGAGATGCTGTAACTTGCTTACCCGTTCCTGTTGTATAACTGGTTCAACAGTTATTTCTAGCTTAAATACGAACTGACTCAAATGCCGAGACATTTATGATGGCATTATGCTTAAAGACTTGAACAAATGAAACGATCATGGGTATTGTGCAGTGCAAGAAAATTTGCTTTTGACAATATATGCATGTCAACTACATAACAGCTCTTAAGTTTAATGTATGAATTTGTTCTTATATACACGACTATTTTTTGCTGACAAAGCTCTTTAAAATTACGTTGCTCACATGCATTGTTATACTGTTCATCTTTAGAGAACCGTGATATTCCTATCCCATGTACATTGCATGTTTCTCTTTCAGAGGAGTCTTGTCTCAACTGGCTCTGATTACAAATGAAGTTCATGATGGCGAAGATGTAATGCACCTCGGTAAATGTAACTGGTTACGGTGCATTTAAACATTACTCATAATGCCCTATACTTTAGCCATGAAAAAAACTTCACTCGTTCTCAAGAGCCTTTCATGAGGTTCCTGTATTGGGATGTTTGGGCAAATCCATTACCTAGTATTTGACACAACTACTTGGCCTTCTTGGCCCAGGGCCATGCCAAGATGTTGTTCTCTCCTCTCTCCCATGTGCCGCTTTACCCGTTACCCACCGACCCCACTTCCCATTCACCTTCCTCCCCAACGCTCTAGATCACTGCTATACAGTGTCTTCAGATACGACTGCATGCAGATGCGACTTGAATGGGAACTGAGGTCTACAGACATGCAGTTCATGGCCCTCAGACGTTCATTTTTTGTTATCTTCGTAAGTTTGTCCGTTCGTCACTTGGTGCCGTGTCCCTTCCGTCGACCGCGCAACATTGTTGGCAATACACGGATTATATTGTTTGAGACTGCAGTTACGTTACCACTGACCAATGGCCGCCCATGCCCTGGGGGGGCCTTGGCATTAGTGACGATGGGCCACTTTCGCCCGCGGTTCGCGAAAAGCAACCCTCGACTCACCCAGCGCGGAGAGGCCCTCGGAGACAGAGGTGAGGATATAGAGGAGCACCGAGGGCTCCAGACCAACGAGGAAGTTCATGTGGTCCTGCGTGAGGCACTCCAGCAGCGGAGAGTAGTACGACTGGCTCAGCTTGGGGTAGTTCTGCGAGGTAGGAGGTGGAGGGGGAAGGGGCAGGGTGGTGGCGCACGTGGGGCAGGTGAATCCCGGCAGGCTCTGAGCGCCCGCGCGCGCGCTCCGCTTACTACGATCGCTGCGTTTGCGGGGATGGAGAAAATCACTTTGTCTTGATCGGCACTAATACACGAGCGACGACCGCAAAGTTGATTAAGGAGCGACTAATGCACCACGCTGTAAACGAGGTGATGGGCTCCCGCTTACGCACTCCTCGAGGTAAAATGTTTATTATGAATATTTAATCAAACAGCACACGCGGTGTCATTTAAATTTGCATAACGTCTCAGTGAAGGGGCACATATATAGACGCTGGAGGCGATGGCGAATTAATGGGTTTAAGAGAGTTCGAAAAATTAAATAACAGATGCAAGGATCCCCCGTATAGCCATAGCAGAATGTCGGGTCAAGTGCTGTTAGTGAACACCTATAAAGACCAGCATGGTACGAAGAGGTGGGTGGCTGACACTGCACCCGGCCAGCTTTGTGTCCTTGGTGGAGATGTTTATAAACAGAACCAGGTACATATTTGTGGCTATGTCGACCTCGGCGAGGGCCCTGAACTCGTTCAGAAAATCGTTACTTCCTCTGCCGACCGTGAACGGGAATCAAAGTCAGCGTGCCCGTTTCGTAATGTAGGGCACTAACTACTACATTGCGGCTCCCCACAAAATTACAGACACCATTGAATGAACGGACAACGGTTTATGAATGCAACGGCTTTAAAGAGCAATTGAGAGCATGGCGAGACGTTCTCCCGCGCCACGAGGCATGCAGTGGCCATTAGCACTGCGTGTTTATCATGGACCGCAAATTGGAACGGACATGTTTCTTCCATTAATTTGCCCGATTTAATGAGTTGTGAGCACAGAGGCAAGACGAAGGGAGTTCGAGAGACATGGCCTCAGTCTTGGTAACGTAAAACATTATTTGTATTGCTAACACCTGGGGGAAAGCCCATTCATTATACAATGCACACAAACATAGCGGTCTAAGTAATGCTAATAATTACACATGACCAGCAGAGGAAAATAAACACACACTCCAAGAGAAACTTGATACAGGCATTAGGCCTGCATCCAAATACAGTGCGTAATTAAACGATTACATTATTCTCCGGTTAACATAATGCACGCTAATAGTTTGGACTTACACATTTCCAATAAAATTACGAGACAAAAGTAATCTATTTTGCTAAACGACCAAAATGATAAGAGGCAGGCAATGGGGCAGGAGACGGTGAAAGTGTCATAACAATGGGTAAAATACAGCCACCAGGGCTAGCAGAGCTGCACAAGGCGAGGCTGGTCCAAAGAAAGTGAGGCTGATCTTCAAGCACTTAGTACTCGAACAGTAAGGCAGCGAGTTTACAACTACGTCGAGATTGGAGAGGTCATTCCACGGCACCTGGTGTCACCGGATGGATTCCATCTTTACCTCCTGGATGTACGTGCGCCGCGCAGTGATGCGAGCAACTGAGCGCAGTCACAATCGGGCGGCTCCTTAACTGCCCAGGTACGGGAGGGAGGCAGTGGCCGCGGCTGATCCGGGCTCACGGTGGCAAACAAAAAAAAACCGGCCGCGATGGGCGAGCAAGGGGTGGGCGGGTCACAGAACGGCGGGCGAGTTCAGCGAATTGCTCGACGACGGTTCAAAGGCGAGTCGGAGCCACGCCTGAGCGTCGTCTCGACGTCGTGTGACCCAGCAGCCACAGGACATCTCTGTGTACACACGCGGCGGGGCGGGAGGCCGCCCCTATTGTGAGGCAGCATTCGGGAGGAAGGGCAGCGAGACTCCCTCGGTGGTGCTCGCGCGTCGGGAGAGGAAGCCGCTGCCGGCGTTTCAGTCCGGATTTTTGGCAGAAACGGGCGGAGGTGCAGAAGCAGTAGTGGGAATGAGGATGGGTACGGGGGAGCAGTGTTGGGGGGTGGGGGCGGCGGTGGTAAACGCACAGGATGCGTACGGGCAAAGGTGCTGCGCCCTCGGAAAGTGCAGCGGAGCACGTGGGCGGGCCCCGGCAGGCAATGCAAACTTACGAACCAACGCCCGTCGTTTAAGTAGGGAGCTTTAAAAAAAATGGATTTCGTGTTGCACATCGGTTAAAGCAGGGCGGCGAATTGACAAACCCGAGCGCGGAGTTTTCACGGTTGTGCTCTATATTTCTGTGATGCCTTTCTAATGCAAGGGGTGCAACTATTATTATTAATTATTAGCGCAACGTGTTAAGTTTTGCTATTGCGCAGTTTTAGTGAAATGGGTGATAAAGGTTCGCATCTTAAAGAACGGGACAAGCACATTTAGAAAGTATGTGATAATAATTTTTGTGAATATGTGAATGTATCGATGGGGTTATTGATGTACAAATTGCCGTGCGTCATGAGTAAAATCTTTAATATCTAATTAGGATGTTATGATTTATCAAGATTCATTGTCACAACTAAATTGAAAGACTGATTTTTTTCATCTAATTTTTACTGTCACTGTTTGTTCCATCTGGCTTAGTTTCATATTTCATTAGCACACAATTTGCACATTTACTGAAATTGTAAACAATCGATTCTTACATGCACGATTTAGTGCATGTATTTCAAACACACGACTCGCTTTGAATCTGCGACTCAACGCCTTCAATGATTGACCCCCTAGGAGATTGCCGTTGAATTTGCTAAAGTCGTTGTCAAAACTCAATTCACGTCCAACGTCTGACGAAATAAAACCACTCGACCAGTTAAAATTTTACCGTAGAATTTTTTTCTTGCGTACACTTCTCCACGACTACACACTCACCGACCCCTGCCCCCCCCCGCCCTCCCAAGCCCTCCACAAACCACAAAGTGATGGTGCCGGTCTCCTCTACGGTCCGACCGTCAGGGTTCCGCCTCGGGCGAGACGACCGGAGGCCGCACGGACGCAGCCACTCACCAGCAGGTCGGCGTGCGGGATGGTGAGCAGGAGCTTGACGGCCGTCTGCAGGGCGTTGTCGAGCGCGCTGTCGCCGTACAGACGAAACACGCCAAAGTTGACGTAGTTGCCGCACAGCGCCGCTTTCAGGATCGAGAAGCAGATGGAGATGCCCTTGAGCTTGAGCGGGTAAAGCTGGTCCTTGGGAACCTCGCCCAGCGACAGAATGAGATTCCCTGTGGCAATGCGAGGAGATGGACAGAGACAGAGATATAGCTGTAAGGATGTTTGATATCATTGCTGCGCCAAGCATTTGTACGGTCGTGTTGCGACTCTTAATTGACGCACAATTTTGGGAGAGCTTGAGCAAGTTCAGCGACAGGCACATTTTAATACTTTTTTTTTGTGGCAAAGAGTTAATATTATGGGTACTTTTTTGCCAGTATACATATATAAGATTACAACAGGTTTTACCGTATCTGGCGATTATACATCTATCTGACGATTATGCAGGTGTTAACACCTGCATAATCGCCAGATAGGTACGGTTTTACCGTATCTGGCGATTATGTTAACACCTGCATAATCGCCAGATACGGTAAAACCTGTTGTAATCTTAAAGAGTTAATAGTTTGATTAGTGCAAAATGTCGACGAAATTTTTGTTTAACAAAAGCCAACAGCATTTCTGCAATATCAACTCGAAATAAGAGACTTTGCGAAGTACCTCCAACATTATGTTCAACCACAAAGAAATATCTACGAGATGTTTAATGTATTCATTGCATAAATTCAATAACAACGTTACAATGCATGCAACAACATGAAAATATTACATAACGGATTACAGGCTGAACAAAACTACAAAAAGCAAACAATAGCAATGAGAAACACCCAAGCAATGAGAACATTTCTCAAAGAATGGCGACCTCGAATCGCTGGCAGGTTGAATAATTATAATTTCAATACATTAAGCATCACAAATAAATAGACAATCAAGAGTTTTGTTCTTCGATTGCTTTCCAGAGCTGTTCTTTTGGAACAGCCATGTCGAGCGCTTCACCGCTCTCCTTTGCAACGTTTCACCTTTCACAAATGCCTGAGGAAGTCTCCAACATGGGAAGCAAACATTGTGAAGGAGAGGGGGAAGCATTCGACACAGCCATCCCAAAAGAGTAGCTCTGTAAAGCAATCATGCAATGATCCGTGAAACTCTACATTTAGCATAATTTGTAAATGCTTATCGAAGACACTGGATGATGTATTCCGTAAAGAGATCGTTTATTTATCACAGAAACCCCTCCCTTAAGTCTCATCTCATCTCATTGTCTGAAACCGCTTAGTCCGATACAGGGTCACGGTGAGCCGAAGCCTATCCCGGCAGACACAAGGCGCAAGGCAATGATATACCGACGATGGGACGCCAGCCCATCGCCGCCCTCCCTTAAGTGGATAGCTAATTCAGCAGGAAGGTCTTCCGTTGGGAGGCTGCGGCCAATTGCATCAGCGGGAGGAAAATGTAAGTCTTGGAGAAAACTCACAAATAAGCAGAGATAAGATTCACGAGCTTGGTACACAGAAGACCGAGCAAATCATCATTGCTTTACTTCCATCACTTGGACACCGTTCGCAGTCTGCACAAAGTCGCCAAGATTTACACGTTCGCGTTGAAACCTTCACCAAAACGAGCGTTCAAAACGTTACGTACATCCAAGCTGTGCGAGTACGTTATATAATGAGGTGTTGGACGCGACTACAAGATGACAAATCGCTCTTGCAGACAAGAGTGGGCAGATGAGAGAGTGGCTTTGATTTATTTCACCACTTGTTTTGTCTGCCGGTCGCCGCGGACAACTCGGCTTTTTTTTTTACGGACGGACACTACGCAGCGGCAAAGGTGAAGACTGCCATCGTCCGTGCAAACAAACCCCTCCCACTGCCCAACGGGTGTGATGACACACGCACAAGGCGAATGACAGGTGATATGTTCTACTAGCAGAGCTCGACGTGTAAACAAAGATCTAATGGAACAAGTTTTTTTCGCAGCCTTTCTTTTTTAAAAGCACGAAAGACTTTCAACACACGCTGCACAGACAAGACGCGTAGCGTGTCTAATTTTGAGCTGGTCAAAATGTTTTGTGAATGGAATGTTTGATGTGAACATAGACTTGGTTTTTCAGGACTTTTCACTGTGATCACGTTGAACACTTAGAAGTAATGCATATATTTGCATAGTGGAAAAAAAATCACGGTGTTGTCAATCCACTGCCGCATGAAGGCCCCCTGACCCCGGGCAGGGCAGGGTTATCGGACTATACTTCTCACCGTGCTGCTTAGTGCGGGTCGGTGAAAGAGAAGAGGCGCAGCACCAGCTCAGCTATCGCTCGTCACGGACGTTAGCCATGGGCGTGAAGTGAACTTGGGTCTCTGGGTTGGGAGCATAGTGTGCTACCACTCTACCCCATACTTTATTCTATAGAAGCTCATTGCTGCTTATACTGAAAAAAAATGTTATTGTTGTTGATTTGCCATTCATATGTTGTGGCTGCTGACATGCCGTTCTCTCCACAGCTCTGTGCGGCGCATTGTAACCCTTGGGTGAAAAGCGCTCTGGAAGTGCAATTTTTATTATAAAAAAATGTGGACGAGGCAGTAAGTAGTGGGGCCACATTCATTTTTTGTACTGTACTTCTATTCTGCCATATATATGCTCCTCACGGTCATTAATCGGCACTGTCCAGTGTGGAGAGGTACGGTCACCCAAATCCACGACCTACATTGAGCGAAGAGGCCCTGATCCAGCAGTGGATTGAGAAGGTGGCTATAAATGCACATATATATGTAGTTTGTCATCTGCACGTTTTGCCCTGCCCTGTTGAATGTTTATTAAGCCTTGTTTAATTTTTGAACCGGAGAGCATGATAAACGTAATTTCGTTCCTCTATAAACTGCAATTGTATATGGATAGGATGACAATAAAGCACATCTATTTATCTAACTGTATTGGGGCTTCAAAACTGAATTGATAGAAAATGTTTAGTGCCAGTCTTAATAGAGTTTGACGCCCACCTGTGTGTGTGTATGCAAACATGTCTCAAAGTGCACCTGGTCTGGCACAGGCGCCGTGGGGACATCGCGGCCGCTTAGCGGTAATCGGCGGTTGCTGTTATACATTTTGCGCACAGCTGAAAAAGTCTCTCATACTTATTATTGCACTTGAGCCAATGTTAAAAACGAACGACTCTTGTTTCTATTGCGTACTACCGATAATCTGGGGGTGGAATTCACCTGTAGAAACGGTGTGACACAGTGAGCTCATGCGCTGCAGCTACATTGTAACCCCGCAGTTGCAGGACCGTGAGTGATGGGCGACGACTTGGGGGAGAAGGGCCCTCAATCAGCGATTAATTTACCGCGCCCGACGATCACCATCATTGGAACAAACGCCACCTTTTGATCATATGTCGCTGTTGTTGACTAGTCGTTCTCTCCGCAGCTCTGTGCAGCGCTTTGTGACCCTCGGGTGAAACGCGCTCGAGGAGTGCAAATATTATGATTATAACCGCGGCCAATTTGCATCGTAATCGTGCAGATATGGCAAAGGGAGTGTCGTTGTGACCGAGTGGCACTCCCACCCACCCACAGTCGACCCCCACCCCAAAACTCCCCGTCCACACAACGTTCTCGGCTCTGGCAGGTTTCCCCCGTCACAGCGGCCATGAGCGATGGTCGTAAAGCACCCATAAGCTGCGGGGCAGGCGGGGTCAGGCCGTGACAGACGAATGACTGGACATCGATCACCCGTGGCCGCCACCAGGCGGGTCACACAGGCCCCGCGGGTGAAAACTCCTTTCACCGACAGCAGGCGCGCTCCAAACGTGTACCATCGGGCTCCCGTTTTCACTTTGACCCCTTTTTAGGGGGTTTTTTTTTTTCGCGTGTGCGCGCATGTGCATGCCTTCCCTCCACACTCGCCACCCCCAACTTATTTTGTTTTTCCACACCTACGCGGGCCCCTCCCCGATGCAGATGACCCACGCACGCAGCCTGACCCTGGCACTCGTTACAGCTTCACTGTCGGTCGCCGCTCAGGTGTGGCAGAGCAGTAACGCAGTGTGTAAAGATTTGTGGGCTACTCCCTTGGTCTCTGAATTGAGCCAATCGAGCGTGACCAGTATGTATGCTTTGCACTTTCCGTAAACCAAACTCTCCGGCGATGGACTGGCGTCCCGTCGTCGGGTGTATTCCTGCCTTACGCCCTGTGTTTCCGGGATAGGCTCCGGCTCACCGTGACCCTATATAGGATTAAGCGGTTTCAGATAATGAGATGAGATGAGAAACCAAACTCTATACTGTGTGACAGAGTGCCTGTGTGAGAACATGGTCATCATTCCCGTTAAAAGCAAAAATTGCCCTGCAGCAGCAATGACATACCACGTCTCAATTCCCCTTGCCTGCTCTTATTTCAAATTAATAAATAGTTTTGTCCGAAAAATATAATTATACTGTACATAAACGGCCACTAGTTTAATCACATTTAGATTTTTTACGTGTGAGATGGGAAATTATTGTCATTGTCAACGTCATCGGCAATGATCGATTTACTGCTGGATGATGGCCAACCTCGGAAGCTCAATCCCTCAGTCCCGTGTTACCACATTCAATCTCCCTCCTGCACGTGAGCGGATATCTTTGCTCCATCTCCACGGTGGTCATCCTCTCAGGCATGACTCCCATCAGTCTCCACCACTGACCATCATCCCTTCTGGCGCTGTGACCTGCCTAAGCCCACTTAAATTTATAAACTGTTAAAATGATGTCTCTTACTTGTGTTTGTTCTCGTGTGTTCTTTTGTCTCTCAAGGCAAATTATCAGCAGGCACGCATCCCTAAGGTTGTTTTGTGTACTTTCCTAATTTTATGTAATCTTTGATAATTGTTATGTTTGCTATTTATGCCAAGGTGGGTAACAATGGACCGATTGAAAACGTTCTTTCAGGCACACGGATACGGATTTTTCCTACCAAATAATATTTTCAAAAAGTACATCCCATCGTCCTCTCGTTCACATTTTATATCATAAGACGATATTCCATCTTCACTAACTGTCCCAGGTAACACAATCCACTGTTGTCTAACTTTGCACGTTCAACAATGACGTTATTTTGTCAGCAAACGCCTTTTTAAAATTGCAAATATTTACCTTGAACTCAACGTAGCAGTTCCTTAAGTTCCTCAATCATTTTCTCTGCCTTATTTCAAACGATTGTTATAATAGTAACTTACGGCATCAGCGAATTAGAAGCTCAAATACGTCCCATTCACATACAAGCCTTTATTCCTCAAAGACGATTTTCTGAACGTATATTCTAAACTTGATGTGAATAGCTTTGATGAAAGTGTACCTCCTCCACAGATTCATAGAAATTGCTGTGTAGCCACTATTGATCGCAGTGATTGCACCGCCAGAACTAAAGATCATTTCGAGTTCGACCACAACAAATGGGCCCGAGGGACCATGCTGGACACACGTTTAGCTGGTCAAAACGACAGCACACCTCATTTAAAAGAAGTCAAGTTTGTTTAAACTAGAATGAAAACACCACTAAAGCCTTCTTTTCACGGTAAAGTGTCCCCAACGCAAGGCAGCTTTTCAAGCGCTCAGTCGCAACAGAAGCACAAGATCGGGCCGACAGTGACTCGAAAAGGGGGGATGCAAAACAGATACTCATTTCAAGCACGCAGGCCCTGCACCCCCCTTTTAGTAATTATTTAGCGAGCGCAAAACAACACATGTCGGCAGAGGCCACTCTTAAATGACCCTTTGTGCGCCAGAAAGTGGCGACAACTGACAACACCGAGGAGGGGGCAGCGTAAGCAAAACACGGCCCAATACCTGCATACACGCGGCGCGCGGTCCCGTGACCTTACCCATCCCCTCGCAGCGAGCGTCTGCGAGCGGGCGATGGTCTCGTGGCCTTTCTGCGTTTCATACAGCGTTGCTTATCGGCGGTTACCGGTTATCCGTGTGCGCGAGACTCACGCAAGGGAACCTGTGAGTGCGTTTTACGTGGGGGCTCAACGGTTAACAAGCGGGGCTACCGAACCTGGCGACCCGAATTCGATTCCCACTCGTGGCCAACATTCGTGACAAAGACGGGCCGAGCGTGGGTGGTTGTCACACATCTCCTCGTGTGCCATGTCGACCTTAATAGGTGCTCGCTAGCGGCACCTGACCCTACGGTATGTTAAGGCTACACGGGAGACCCTAGTCTTGTTGTTTACGTGCAGTTGACTGAAGCAGCCTCTCCACGCAGGTTCACTCTGAGTGCTGCGAGGCGAGCAAGCACACACGCCAACACGGTAAGTCCAGTGTTCCTTTGAATCCTCAGTTAATCAAGCTTTATTGTTAAGCCTGTGGAGGTTTTTCTGCCGAAAAACATTTGATGCTGTCGCTAAAATACAGACGATTATTAATAGCTGAAGCCAAGCAAAAAAGCTTTGACTTACAATGTGTCAATCTGATGATGGCTTTGCCAGCCAAAAAAAAGTCACAACTTATTTTACAATGGGTAGAACATTTATGAGTTTTTAATTCAAAGACGCGCACGCGACCCCGATGGATGGTGCGATGCTCACAAACATGCGTGTCTCACAGTACGAAGGTTGAGAGTTCAAATCCCGGTCAGGGGTCACGGCAGCCCATTATCCCTCCAGCACCACTTTGTGAGCATTGAACAGTGGATTTTTTAACGGATAAACTTGCTCCTGCCATACAAATGTGGAAATTTCACTAGTTTTAAGGGGGTTGTAAACGTGATATGAGCACCACATTGCACTTTCTTGGAATTGGGAAACAGCTTTTGAAATTTGTGATTGCAACAAGTAAATAAAAACTGTGTTCTCGAGGCAGACCGCTCCACCCAACATGTGCACTTCATGGAGATCGTTCGACGTGCTTAATAAAGCTGCTCGTGGAAACAGTGCGTGCACGATTTTGCGATTTTAATTAAATAGGCATTATTCCGCAAACAGCCACACACTATTAAATGATGCATCATAGTGGACAGATGCACTGTGCATGGGGATGGAGACAAATGGGGCTGTGCGGACATGGAGACAAATTGATAGCAGACGCTGATGGACGGATGTGAGCTGCCTGCGTGGCTAAGTGCCAAGGCTCTGTCTTTTGCTCTCCCCATGCTCTTCGCTAATTGCTGCAAACGTGGATGTCAATATGTTTACATGTGTAGAGTGCTCCCGTTTGTACTGTATGACACTTTTTATAAGTTTGTTTTTGACAAAATAAATGGGTGCCGTGTCCAGAATCCCATGGTAATCGCTGCAGGAATGCTCATTTGTTTAATTTGCCGGTGTGTCACGGACTCATTCAAAAGATACCCGTGGCTAAATTGTTTCACGTTATACGTACAACGTTTCTGCATTGTCTGTTTACCATACACTGCTCGGGTACACCTACTACGATGACAATGGGCCAAGAACATTGCGAACACATTGTAACAAATTTAACCTATGCATTAGGACCCAATTTTTTTTTCCCAAAAAAAAAACGTTATTGCGGGCGGCACGGTGGCCCAGTGATTAGCGCTGTCGCCTCACAGCAAGAAGGTCCCAGGTTCGAATCTCTCGGTTCGGGTGCCTTTCTGTGTGGAGTTTGCATGCTCTCCCCGTGTCCGTGTGGATTTTCGCTGGGCACTCCGGTTTCCTCCCCCAGTCTAAAAGGATGCTGCTGCATAGGTTAATTGGCTCGCAGGCTAAATTGCCCCGCAGTGCCCACGGATGGACTGGCGTCCCATCGTGGGTGTATCCCTGCCTTGCGCCCTGTGTCTGCCGGGATGGGCTCCGGCTCACTATGACCCTGTATAGGATTAAGCGGTTTCAGACAATGAGATGAGAGATGAGAAAAACGTTATTGCCGATATGCCGTTCTTATCTTGTTCATGTGCCGTTCTCTCTACAGCTTTGCAGCGCTTTGTGACCCTCGGGTGAAAAGCACTTTGGAAATTTAGTTATTATTATACAATACATGTTATATTAAACCATTTCCAATATATATATTAACACTGTTAATTTAGTATTTAAAAAATTTAGTTGAAAGCAAGGTTTTATTTTACACGTAGTTTTGCACCAACATGTATATTAAAAAAAACCCCTCAAAAATGTTATTGTTGCTGATTTTCCGTTCTAATGTAATTGTGGATGTGCCGTTCTCTCGAAGTTCTGTGCAGCGCTTTGTGATCCTCGGGTGAAAAGTGCCCTATAATTTCAGTTATTATTATGTAGAATTTCCAGCCGCCAACATTTCGGATGCAAATTTTAATTCAATAACTTCTCAAATACAATATTCGCGCAATCACCTCCTATGAATTTACATCCAATGTCACCCGAATGGCATTCTTCTATTTTATAAAGACGTAGCACATGCACAAGATTAGATCGCGTCAAATTGCAGGGATGGAAGCCAACACAGACTTTGATATATTTATGGCGGGGTAATAAATCTGCTCGTTCCACCTGTTTGAGTATTTCAAACTCTCATTTGACCTGAAACCTGCACTTGTAACTCGATCGGCACCACTGCACCGAGGACACCTCTGATCGGCTCCGTCGTTTCCTTTAAATCTTCGCCAACAACAACCGACTTACCGTCGTAAATAAAAAAAATGAATGCCACTGTGGTTTATCGTGCACGCACAGCCGCTCGGCTAAAAAAATATTACGTGTTTGAGGAAAAAAAAACGCGCAAATACAAAATGCCCTGCAAATCTACCGTCTGAGCAAAACACAATTGTCAACATTTCCATTTTTTCGTGCGTGCCTGGCAGAAGAGTTTGCCTATGTTTTTTTCTATCCACCGCTATTATTATTGCTTTTCTTCTCAATTTGAGCAACACCAGGACCTCGCCCACCTGCCCGCCCATTCGGTGGTTAACCAACGCGAGAGGAACTGCAGGTAGCACCACATACCACGCACGTCTTATCAGGCTGTCTTGCAATTTTCTCTCCATCTCCGCCGCCACCATTGCGTGCTGCTCCCTCGACAGATGGCAGACACCCCTTCGATTAGGGCTGGGTATCTCCGCGCACTATCAGCACGCTCGCTTCCTGCCTCCCTCACCCGGGCCTGCCCTCCATCACCCCCCCCTCGTCCGCCCGCCATCCCCAACCTCCACTCCCTGTGCCCCACACATCCCTGCCGCTCCCTCCCCCTTCCTCTCTCTCGCTGGGGTCGTCCCAGCCGGCAGGCTCCTAATGGTAGGACATTAGGCCTGTCTAATTGACTCCTGCTGCCGCGCCCCATTGTCTGCGCACAGCAAACAGCCCCGGGCAGGTAAGGCGATCCGGGAGGCGAGGGACTGGTGGGGCGGGTGGCTGCCTGGTGGGGCGGTTAGCAGCAGCGGGAGCGGTGGGGTTAGCCTCCTCACGTCCCCAGGCGTTCGGATCCACCACCGACAGCGGCCGGCTGGATTAGCGGCGGAGAAACACTATCTGTTTGTTTTGGCAGCCGCGACCACGCTGCTGGGAGCAGCGCACGGCAGTCTTCAGACAAGGGGGCTGCGCGCGCTGCCGTTTGTTTGCGTATTTACGCTTTTATCA
>JAZEWT010000017.1:4695960-4706410 GCA_036362905.1 Mordacia mordax | reverse complement strand
CAACACCGAGCAAAAACAAGGAGACACTTGGCAACCTGGCTACCGTCACAAGCGCGGAGTAATTACAGACGATTAATCTATGCGTGCGATACTCTCGACGAGCTTTCGACTCGTCAGGGTCTGAATGCAGCTGTGAGCGAGGGGGTGTGGAGGGCGCCTGAGAATTCAAGTGCAGGTGTGATGGTGTGATGGTGCGTGGCTCCTTCCTCCCACTGATCGCACCGTTAGATAGGCAATATTCAAGCACGGTTTGGCTCCACCATTTCAACCCGCAGCCCAGTGGGTAAAGCACACACACCGGATGTTGTCTGAACGCATTCCTTGTAATGGATGTCGAAGAAAATCTCCAATCTAATGGCACCGACAGAGGCAAACTAAATTATTACAGCAATAACATAGAAAGTTATCCAACATATTCATCCACTGCAAAGCACACCCGTATGTACATAATCAGGCGCAGCCACACAAAGCCAAATACTACAAAATTATATGGTACTCTTACAGCCAAAGCAAAGAACACATTTTAAAACGACGTTATAACCGTGCACTGCAAGCATGCCCCATTTAAGTTACCATTGCACGCTTATATTAGCAACAAAATACAATAACCACAATGGACTGTGTATAACGCGGGCAAAATGTGCACTGAAACGACCACGTGGCTTCGGTGAGATAGATTTTTTACGGGCGCTCTGGACGGGCACCATCCGGTCAATTTCTGCAGCACTGTGTTCACATCCTTCCTGCCGTCGATGCCCAAATCAAATTTTGATACTCATAACGCTGTAACCTGCACTTACAGTCACAGCCTTCGAAGGAAGTAAGGTCAGAGACAAACTGTGGCAAAAATGCTAAAAGCCTGCAGGGCTCGGTATAATAAACCCAGTTAGTTATTTATAACATTGCTCTGAACAGACAAGAAAAAAACAGTTACTACATTCTTAATGGTTTTACTAGTAAGAGTGCAAAAGTGGCTGTAAAACTGCTTTCGGGACAATGCAGCGGGTGCTGTTAGCTCAATTAAAGCAATTAAACAGGCTGGCGATTAGCAGAGGACAGTATATGAGATGGCCACAAAAGCGCCGACATCTGTTCTGTGGGTTATTTCTTGTCTGGGGGGGACGTTAGGCCAACTGTGCCATCGTTTTGTGGAAGCTCAGTGTAAAGCCCGTGGCTGTTCAAAGATCCCACGCGAGTTCCTGCAAAAGCCAGCCGTTGTGGGCCCATGCCACGGCAAAATTAATTACCTGCCCAACGCTGAAATTACTGTACGTGCGAATACAAATAGTGGCCCTTTGTAAATAAACTACACGACAGTAACAGAGCTGCCTTGTTTGAACAAAAAACCCACTAGGTGAATTAACACAACTTTAACAAATTTGAACTGACTGGGTGATTCATGATGAATCGAAAAAAATCAAACGCACAAATATGACAATGTATTAAACTTGACCTTTCTACATAAATATATATATTCTATATTAGGAAATGGGGGGGGGGGTGGCACGGTGGCACAGTGAGTAACGCTCTCGCCTCACAGCAAAAAGTCCTCCGGTTTGGTCCCCGGCTCGGGTGCCTTCCTGTGTGGGGTTTGCGCTTCCTCTGTCCGCGTGGGTTTTCGTCAGGTACTCCGGTTTCCTCCCACCGTTAATTGGCCTGCTGAGTAAATTGTTCCCCCCCCAAAAAAGTGCCCTGTGATACATTGGTACCTTATCCTGAGTTTAGCCCCAGCTTGCGCCCTATGTCTGCTTGAATAAGCTGTGGCCCTCTGTGGGTACTGATACTGACTGACTTACAAAACGGACGGCTGCTGCAAGAAAGTAGTCCCATGCTGTGGATATCTGAAATGGATTGGCAACGAGAAATGAAGACAGGCCTGTGTGTGTGCAGCCACCACTCGGCCTCCTATGAATATGGCAGAAGTACGGCGAAATCGCTCCCCATTAATCAGCGTGATGGTAATTAATTTCATATTAACCTCATGAAAACACTCCGATAGGCTTTTAAGTGAAGGGTTTAGTGTCTGCGATACAGGATAGCCACTGATGCATGAAGTCTGAAACCCAAAAGGCAATGCCGTTTATAGATTTGTTCTTTGTATGGATTTCAAAGCAAATTAATGTTTAAGGTTCTATATCGGAAACTGTTTGCCTGTATGAGTTACATCTGAGGAGTGTGGAAAATGAAAAAAAATGTAAATTAAATAGCACTCACAGTGGCTCTGTATTTTGCTAACGGGCATGCATTCGCAGTGTTCTAACATTATTAATCAACTTAATGGATAATCATCATTTGATGAATCCATTAATGTGAAACTGCGCCAAAGATAAATGTCAGACAAACCATTTCTCATTAAGTTAACTTAATGGACGGAGTACATGAAAAAGTAAAAAAAAACCTCATAAAAAATGAAATCGGCTAAAAACGGAAACTGAATCCTCAGTGCAAAGGGGTCTGCGTCCATCTGCTCCCCACAAAAGAGCATATGTCATGGACATTACGGCCAAAGGACGGCTCATCTGCTGACACCAGACATCGGCACACAAGGTCATGTTACCACCGCTGCAATTGGGACAGATTGTGCCAAAGTGCACTTCTGATTGCACATACACTGCATATGTAACGACAATTAGAATTTTGCTTTATTAAATCAATTTTGCATACGTTTTTAATGAATCAAATACCAAAATACAATCCACACTAAATTTAATTTATCCCTCTTTTGTTTATATATCCTCACTCTTCATGAATTATAAACTTAATGCGACACCATTATTGCATTCTTGCAAAATCATCAATTTGAGCAGGCACGCCCAGAGCCGTTAGCAGACATTTATATATTTATTTTAAACCGTGAAATAATTTCTGCAATATCGGAAGCGAGCTGGACCACAATGGGTGTGGTGAAAACCATCGTTTGTTTTAAAACGTCCCTCCGCTCTTCTCGCTCTTTCATTTCAAGAGCCTGGGATGAAAGGCCCCGGGGTGGGATGGAATGGCCCCGAGAATCGTGCGAACGCACACGGATGTTAGTCCTGTAAACGGCGCTCACTTCCCCGTTGCACAGCACGCGCCGCCTTACCGTACGTGGTGATCATTTTGCTTGCCTCCCTGAAGAGCAAGATGCCGTTGGGCGAGATCACATCAAACTGTAACCTCTGGGACCTGCCGGAACACACGCCATTCGTTGGCGCAATTTATTGGACGCATTGATCATCAAAATTACTACTAAATGTCAATCTGTCCTGCTGTAAGCAACAAACGGCGTGCGCACACACACACACACAGCCTGGCCCACCGGCGAACCACAGAGCACCATCAGTGGTGCAGGATGTGTATACAGGGGGTGGGGGTGGACAACATGACATGACCAATACATCGGATATTTCTTTTTAGTCCATTTTTTAATAAACGTTTTTTTCCTCCTCACTAAAGTTAATCTGTTATACTTTGGGCCCTGTGTCTGGCTGCTTTTTTTTAATTCACCGTAACTTGAAACCTACATCGCATTAACGAACGCAGCACCTATGCTCAAAAGTCTGAACCACTAATGAATCTTTAATTTGTTCATTTATTTTTATTACTTTTTTCCCCCTTTCCCTAAAAACACACCATCCCAACACACAAATCACGTTGCTTAATTGTGCACCATTTACTTCAGCCAGGCTTTAACATCCAAAAAAAAAAACACACAAGGGCACGTTTTGAGAAGGCTTTCGCCTCGGCTCTTCTCTCGTAAGCCGGGCGCGCTGTGCGCGCGCACGCGTTACGAGGCATTCTTCCCACACCATCGTCGACTCTGGCGAGTCCGTGCGCGGTGCGGCCCTCCGCCTCCCCTCACCTGTTCTGCACGAGCTCGGCGACCAGCTTGAGGATGGGAGTCGTGCAGGCCGGCTCCAGGTACCAGAGCTCGATTGCTCGCAGGAAGACGGGCATGTATGTCGGGTAACTGCGCGCGAGGCGGCGTCAGGCCCCGCTAAGGAAATCGGGCACGGGGGGGCATTGGCTCTCTTACACCAAGACGCATGTGGGGCGCCGAGGTGCAGGGAAGTACAATCCAACACGGGTTTCTGTGGACAATTTAGGCCCTGGATTATGCAGCTCAGTTTTGACAACCCACATATAAAAGTAAAAAAAAAAAATTCCGAACAGCGGCTCGGTTTACCCGCTTCAATATACAATCCCTAATAGAGCAGACACAGACCGCAAAAAAAAAAATAGGACAGAACCGCGCGGCGCATAACACAATGTGTTTGGTTGTAAAGAGAGGGAGAATTAATTACGAATTTGTTTTTGAAAGCACGAGAATATTTTAGAAATTACATTACCAGCTGCAAAAGCAGCACATTCATCAGAAAACGGATCAAATGAGGCTGCTGGGACCGCTTTTTTGAGGAGTTAAAACCGGCTGTAAAGAGCCAACGCCATTTCCTTACCAAATTGAATCAGGCCACATCAAGCACAACAGGACACCCTTTAATTAAGCAATATAAGGCCAAGCATGTGCACATTATAGGTAATTTGAGGATAGCTGCCGTGTTAGAGGTTGCCTGTGCCAAGAGCTGCAGTTGTAGCAGCCTTACCCTCATCACAATAACAGCCTTTTATTGCATTATTGCAAACACACATTACCCTTAAAATGCATTAAATAGCCATTTAGTGGTTCCTGTTCGTTTAGAACCTAAAATCACGTCAAGTAATTAAAATCTTTCAAAATTAATAATGTACCCTATAAGTAAACACTGAAGTGAATCAAATTTGCTAAGTAAAGGGCCTCTGTGCATCATCTTTAAAAAAAAAAAACTATCTGGGGTTTTGCTGGGTTCCCTCTTTGCTACTCCAATTTAATAATCAACATCAGTCAAAGCCTTTTTGGGACCAGAACTTTCCGATGAAAATAAACTCTTAGGTAGCCAACCTAAACATTCACAGTTCTGTCTGGAAAACATTACGTCTGGTGCTGCTGTTGCTGCTGCCTACTTCACTTTTCTGGCAGTGTGTGCACATGGTGCTGTGGCCTGAAGGCCACAGGACCTGGGACATCAGAGAGCGAGCATCACGTAAATGCCCTTGTTCGGCATATGTGGCGATCCCATCTTCAGACTTGTCACAGTACCCAATGCCACTTGTGCTGGATATTGACATTACAAGGTAAATAGCCTCACTGTGTCCCGTATAATAAACCAAAGAGCCGCATCTTAAATAATTGAAAGCGTTTGCATTGCCGACAGCATTGTACCAGCTATGACAAAAAAAAACGTATGAATGAGAGAGAAAAAAAAACATTACGGGCAGTAAACAATCTCACTGAAAAGCGTTTAACCGAAAATGTCGTTTGACATCGTTGCTCGAGTGACAACTGACTCTATAATCTAGAACCGTTACAGCAGGCAGGGGGGGATCAACAATGAGCAGCTGCAGCTGAGGATACAGTTGGTGCTCAAGGCTCACTGTACACAGATATCGTGCTTGCTGCAAAAGGTAAGCATCGGCTAAGCGGCTTAAGCACAAGCCCATGCTTTCGTCAAAGTATGCTCTCTACTGCCATCTTGTGCACAATTTTAACGTTCAGCACGGTCATGAGCCACCTTAAACACCTAACAGTATCGCGGTGGCAGTTGATTTTTGTAAATTACTCAGAAATATCCGTCCACGTTTCGATCATTAACCGTAAGCCAACAAATCGAAAACGTATCACAATGAGTGGTAGGCTGCTGCTAACTCACTGCAGGCACAAGCAATGAATTTGCACACATTTTAAGGGCATTAAACCTCCCGATTTTCCCCTTTGATGTGGAATTTGTTACGCAGAATCGAAACTCGATGAAGCGGAAAGTACAAAGAAGAAGAAGGGAGGGTTCTAAAGAGGAAAGGCACAGACCGGCGCTTCACAGCCGAGTGTTTAATCCCAGGTAATCCCCATCACGGGATCAAACGCAGGCAGACATGCGTCATTCACGCACCTCTCATAAACAAAAGCGAGTATCCCGTATCATCGTGCGTTTTCTGTTGTGTAGAGGATACAGCCAGTCAAACAGCATCATGTAGCTGGTCTTGCTGTTGAAGGCAAATGCTATTCCTCGTAAGTCCCGCGCAAGTCCGACGAGCGTCCTCTGTTTGAACGGCACCGAACACGGCAACAACCAGTTTTAAAATGGCGAGACGGGCGGAATTGTAAAGCATAAATTCATCATAGGCCCTGTGCAAACTCTCCGGTACAGCACAGTGGTCATGTGATGACTCATTGGCTAAATTAAAGTCATACAATCATGACACACGCATCAAATCATGCGTGTAACAATCTGTTTTTTATTACTAGCAATTAACATTAATTATACTTACATGTTACATTTCAGACAACAGGGTGAGGAAAACTGGTCGACCAACACAGAATGCATCAGAAATAATAAAAATGCAAAGTCATCAATAATCATCAAACCGCAACCATGAATCTTGATATTTTTCGAAATCGCTGCCGTAGAGGAGTGAACCAGAAGATGCATAACCAACTCCATAACAACTGCTCAACTGATTCAGCAGTTGTAACTCAGGATACATCGGTCACATTGTAAATGCACGATTCGGTGTTTATGACTGTAGATTGTATATGTAATGGATTCACAACACTCCTGCACCCATTCTCAGCAGTTTTTTTCCAAAATCATTGAATCTATAATTAAATCACCATAAACACGTTAATGACTTCCTCGATCGCTTCCAATCTGGGTTCAGATTTGGCCATAGTACTGAAACTGCTCTGGTATAAGTCACTGGTGATCTCGTGGTTGCTACTGATGAAGGCTTGCCAAGTATTCTTTTAATCCTGAGCGCTGCCTTTGATACCGTTGACCACCCAATCTTACTTGAGTGACTGGAGGGTATAGGGGTCTCTGGCTGTGCCCTGCAATGGCTGAGCTCCTACATCTTCAACCAGTCTCCAACCGAAAGCAGTTTGTCAGCCTCGGAGGGCAAGACTCCAAGATCCATCCTGTTTAGCCTGGAGTTCCTCAGGGTTCAGTTCTCGGCCCAACCCTCTTCGGCATCTACATGCAATCACTTGGCCATATCCTGCGCAGCCTCAATCTCACCTACCATTGCGATGCCGATGACATAAAAAATCTACATCCACGCAAAGCAATGCGTCTGGTCTTTGCATGTCATCCTCACTGTCAACTGTGAAGGCCTGGCTCAATTCAAAAATTTTAAAACTAAATGGCGACAAGATAGAAGTTTTGTTTGTCGGAAACCCGCACCAATTATCCAGGCTGAACCCCTATCCAATCGATGCTTGATGATCAGACCATTGATTCCTTACTCACCTTCGAGACGTACATCAACAAGGTGACGAAGGTAGCCTATTTCCATCTCAGAAATACAGCCAGACTGCGCAACATCCTGTTACCTGCTGATGCTGAGAAGCTAATACACATCTTTATCTCCTCATGAATCGATTACGACAATGCACTGCTCTCGGGTACCCCTACATACCTGATCAATATCAATCGTCTCCAACGTGTACAGAATGCGGCTGCTAGGGTTCTCACTCGCACACCCATCCACAATACTGATGTCTCTCCACTGGTTACCCGTTAAATACAGGATTGAATTATACATCTTCCTTACCTACAAGGCTCTCACTAGTGCTGCTGTAACATACACCCGTGACTTACTTCAGGCACCCTCAACACAACAACTTTGATCCTCAAATACAGGCTTGCTGTCATGTGCCCAGGTCACACCTCCATTCGATGGGTGATAAGAGCCTTCTCGCATGCTGCTCCCAGACTCTGTAATGCCCTTCTATTTGAGATTAGATCAGCTCGGTCCTTGGCCATCTTTAAATATCGTCTCACGACTCATTTGTTAAGTGAAGCTTTCAAGTCTTCTGGCTAGGACTTGTTGAAGCAGCTCAGTGTCGCTGTCCCGGAATAATAGCTCTTTTCCGACCTGCGCCTGCTCGGGAATATTTATTCCTTCCTCGTTTGTTCAAGATTTTTTTTTTTAAATTATCACTTATTTTATGTCTTTCTATAATTTATTGCTATTTTACCTTCAGTTGAACTATCCTGATGTTGACATGCCGTTCTCTCCACAGCTCGGATTTGTAAAAAAAAACTCCAAGAAAAACATTGTTGCCGATTTGCCATTCTTAATCTCATTGATGTTGACGTGCCGTCCTCTCCGCAGCTCTGTGCAGCGCTTGGTGACCCTCGGGTGAAAAGCGCTCTAGAAATGCAATTATTATTATTATTAATTCTGGCAGCCAAAGGATGGATGGCAGCAGGTTCTTCTATGTCTGCACTAGATACTCACATCGTTGTACCCTCCCCATCTCTACGTGGATTCTCCGCAGATGACGTAAGATTGTAACAGGCATGAATGTTTAATGATTAATGCCTATATCTATTGTTGGATGGCCTTAATATATCATTAAAACGTGACTAACATTTTTTTCGGTTATTTTCATAGCAGTGTCATTGCATAAGCAACTATTAAATGTAAACTAAGCATTGGACTTCATTTAGATTTTTTTGCGATGCAAATTTAGGATCCTTCCTTCACCAGGTGGAGGTGCCATGAATCGCACCTCCAGGTGGAGGTGCCATTCATGACGCTTTAACTCTCACGTGACCCAAACCGAAAAGCCCTTAATTACGTATAACCATTACTATTTCTTCATGTGGCTGTCCTGTTAGCGGGCACGACGGGAGTTCCCGCGGAGAATTTCATAAACGGCGCCGAGCTGCAATAGGGGAAATTCCATACGCTCCAGAACCGCTCGCCGCTCTGCACTTCAGTCAACACGAACGCAGTTGATGCATCATCGGCCAACGTCAATCATTAGGAGCAGCAACCCGTGTCCTGCTGGCTTGACTGCGACACGATGAGTGCGCCCTAACCAAGCGCTAAGAATGGATCAGTGGAACGTCATACATTTTTGTACGCTTTTTTGTCCCTTCTACAGTGGCCGGGTGTCACGTATCCCAGTAAAACAAGCAAAGTTCTGATGTTAATGCCGAATCAAACGCATCGAAAGGCCTGGTTTGAATGAAAGACAGCTATGGGAGAATGACAAGGTTCTTTAGCAGGAACGGTATTTCTCGTGGAGCCATGTTGTGGGAAAGCATGATGAGTAGTGGTTGAGACTAGCAACGGGGCGGCAGTCAGGAGTGGGAAGGTTCACGAGGGGGCATCCGCCCCAGGGATGAAGCGATGAAATTAGTGCAGGTGCTTAATGGATTGCTACATCGCTGAACCATGAGAGATGGTGATGACATGGGGAAGTCGATGACGATGGCAGTAGAAGGAGGGATTGCAGGTGTTTCCATTTCTTGTGTCTAGTTTGTTTTTCCGGTAGGTGGTTGGTAAGTGAACTTCAACATAAATCTATCCTGCCAGCATTGTACCAGAAGCCTTGTCAAATATTTTTGTGAATAACGGAATGTAAAAAAAAAGCATCGGATGAAGAAAACGCATCAAACAAAAAAAAATAACGACAGACTGAAATCTGAGTCCGGTTAAGCATTTTGGAAAGTTGGCGCTCTGTGTCGCGTGTAATGTTACCCATCGCTTGTGCGCAAATCTCCGCACGAACGCACTTTCATCGTTTCTCACCCCGCCACACCGCAAGTGCACCTGGCTTCGTCGGGTGCACTCGCGGTGTGATGCTCCTGACATTGCTTTATTAGAATGTCTAACGACATTTAATTATCTGAATATTTACAACCCTTTTTTGTTAGCCTATTAAAGAGAGCAGACCTCCAAGTCATTGGCGATGCGCTGACACACGCGGTAATTGACATGCGGCTCCAAATAATAAATACAATAACGCCTCTGCTGCCAACGAAAATAAATAAATTACTTGGACAGGGCATGGCGCGTAATGAAAGGAGGAAATTGCTGCGACGAGTAGTGCAAAAGAATAGCGCTGTGGAAACAGGTGAGGACCTGGCCTGTAATTAATCACAACGGTGTAACAAAGGGGTCCGACAGGCCCGCGAGGCCTCCGACTCGGAATTTACACGCGCTTTTATTAACCGCAGCTAAAAGGGGGAGAGCAACAAATAAATTTCAAATACATTATTCATGCACGGCACAGCCCGGGGGCCAGGCCTAGAGGGGTGGGCGCCCAATCAAACAGCTGCTCCTGAGCGACACGCCTGCCAATCACGCAAACAAACAAACAGCCGACGACCCCGCGCGCGCGCGCGCGAAGCCACCAACTCCGCGGCTCCGCCACACGCTGTCGCGGAGGAGAAGCGCGGGCACCCGCCGCGCGCTCTGGGTGGCGGAGGAGCAGCGCGGGCACCCGCCGCGCGCTCTGGGCGGCGGCGGAGCAGCGCGGGCACCCGCCGCGCGCTCTGGGTGGCGGGCCCTCTGTCGAGCGGGGAGACCGTGACGACGTCTGCACAAAAGCGAGGCCGCAGCGGCGGCTCTCGTGGGCCGGGCA
>JAZEWT010000017.1:4602091-4619358 GCA_036362905.1 Mordacia mordax | reverse complement strand
ATTTCTCCGAATACTCGGCCACTTTCTTTCCAGTAGGCTGTATCGAACCGGATCAGACTAGCTTACGATCAGAAGACGAAAGCTTTACCATCTCTTTCTAATCCCAATTCCTACAGGGACTAAGTTTTATTTTTCTTCCTGTGGTCGAAGCTCTTGCAACATACGGCAGGATCAGTGTCATAAAAAGCCCCTCTCCTCAGAGGCCCTAATAACAATAACCTCAGTGCCCTCTCCGCTTGCTTATAGACCTAAAAATCCCACATCCTTCAACTCAGCGGGGTCATTGTGTGCGGACACCACGGCCAAAATGACTTCTTCTGAATTCTTACAGGACACAGAGAGAGGGCTCTTCGTTTTTACACCGCATTGCACAACTCTATTTAATCCGAACCATTTGTCTCTTCGGCATTTCTGCGGTGAAAGTTGCAATAGGTTCAAGAAAGCCACAAATTGTCCTTGTCACAGCATGCACGAACTGTTGTATGCCATCCTTAACAAAGTCTAACCACGGACCCGCACCAGGGTGGAGTGGTAACATCTGTGCCTCAAAGAGAAAAAGTCCTGACCGAGAGGTTTCGATTCTGCCCTCGGACGCCTTTGTGTGTGGAGTTTTTATGTTCTCCCCCCTGGTCGATGGCACCATAAGATATAGAACGCAGTGTCTGGCAAATGTTGGCGTCGACTGGTATCGTGGCTTCCTTCCCCATACTTCTCTGTGGTTTCCTCGCTACGCCCCCATATCTGTGTCTGGTCCATGACCAGGCGTGGAATTTTCGCGGCGCGTTATTAATTAAATAAGCAGAAAATGAAAGAAAGCAAATCCCAGAGCACTTGTGCTGCTATTATTATTTATCAGTGGAACCCACCGAAACAATAAGCACCCTTTCTCTCACTGTTTACCTTAGTGCAGGGATGAATGATGGACGCGTGGAAACCGGTGTAATGGGATGAACAGAGGAAGCGTTGGTGAGAATTCGTTTACCAGCGCTCACACTTTGTCCCTCGCATTGACATTGGTGCGCTATGAACCCTGGTCACGCCCCCGAGTTTGATTCCAAGACACGGCGAAGGTCATGGGCGAGTGATCTGCGAACCGGTTTTCACATCGCGCTTGGATGAGTGAGTGTGCTTGGATCCTGCAAGTAAGAACGCCTTCGACATTGAACGAATATACGTGCGCTATGAATTTTGATTATGATTATTACTACATCGTCAGCAAAAGTAGTCCGAAAGTAAGTCGTAGTTGTACTGTTCTTGGCTCCCTCGTCTATGCATCCCGCTTTCACTAACAGGCACTGAGCTGTGTGCTGATATATGCTCATGCAAACCCCATGCCTGAAAAAGGCAAGGGGAGGCCTTCATCCAGCAGTGGATTGATGAAGGGCGGCACGGAAGCGCGGTGAGTAGCACTGCCACCTCACAGCAAAAACGTGTCGGGTTCGATTCATGGCTCGGATAAATTTCCATGTGGAGTTTGCGTGTTTTCCCTGTGTCCATGTGGGTTTTCGCTGCGTATTCCGTTTTCCTCCCACAGTCCAAATGCACGCTGCCTAGGTTAATTGTCCTGATTAAATTGCCCACGGTGTACTGATATGTTGTAACTTGCTTACACCTCCCTACTGGAAACTGCTTTTAATAAAGCACTACATTGTAGGTTTGCTTACTGGGAGATATGTTCTGCTTGTGCTCTTATGTGACAGACACGTTACACCAGCTGGTCGCGCCACTTAGAACTCAGAACCAAACCTAAATGACGGCGGAACCACGCTGTACGTTCGCGCCACGCTACGGAACAGATTTCAAAGACTCCTTACGGAGCTTACATCGACACGGAAACAATAGGTTAACCGTTCAGTGATACGAACCGCACTGGTATCTTGTCCCATTGGAAAGGAACATCAAGCAGTGGGTTTACAGAAAAGAATCCATGAGCTGCGCTGCTGTGTCATTCAGGCTCCCTGATGGAACAAGTCGTACGTGATGCAGCTCGGAAGCTTCCAGTGGGGCTGGTTTGTGATTTCGCGATTGATTTGCATCTCCCCTCTCTCCATCACACTCGAGTCCCTCTTCCTTCCACGCATTCTCACAACTCTCCCGTTCGCATCTCACGCTACTCACATCAACGCACTCTCCTACCTCTCTCGTCTCATCTCACTCTGCGACTCTCCACACTCTCCGCCCCACCAACCAAGGCAGTAAAGCGCTAATCAGTGATGCTGCTTCTGATGCCATCGTTCTGCACTCCATTTCCCGCAGCCTCCACTCCTCTCAACTCAATGCCCCTCGTCAAGTCCAGCTTTAAGACCATGCTTTTTACCTCTGCCTATGATTGGCCGCCTCTTTCTCTCTGTAAAAGTAAACACACCCACTGTGTTTCTAAAGTTTCCAGAGTTGCCTCCGTATTTAGATGCTATTTGCGTGCTAACGTAATGCGGATTGCATTGTAATTGTGCTGTAATTCGTGCAGCCAAACCTTCTGATATAGCTGTGTGAAAGTCACAGCGCAATAAAAAGCAATTGTGTCTCATCTCATCTCATTGTCTGAAACCGCTTAGTCCTATACAGGGTCACGGTGAAGCCGGAGCTTATCCCGGCAGACACAGAGCGTAAGGCAAGGATATACCGACGATAGGACGCCAGTCCATCGCCGGGCACTGCGGGGCAATTTAGCCTGCGAGCCAATTAACCCATGCCTCAGCATGCTTTTGGACTGTGGGAGGAAACAGGAGTGCCCAGCGAAAACCCACGCGGACACGGGGAGAGCATGCAAACTCCACACAGAAAGGCATCCGAGCCGAGAGATTCGAATCCGGGACCTTCTTGCTGTGAGGCGACAGCGCTAACCACTGGGCCACCGCGCCGCCCGCAATTGTGTCGAAATATTTTCAAATTGACATGTGTTCTTTTCGCAGTACAAAAATAAACAAATGTATCTTAACAAGAACGTCGTCAATAACGGGAAAGAAATATTTGAAACCGTATAAAAAGCCAATAACTGCGGAAAGAAAACTTGTCAGCATTCTATTAATGGTTCGTTATTACATTGTGATATATCATCTCATCTCATTATCTGAAACCGCTCAATCCTACATAAGGTCACGGTGAGCCGGAGCCTATCCCGGAAACACAGGGCGTAAGGCAGAAACACACCCGACGACGGGACGCCAGTCCATCGCCGGGCTAAATTTGTGATATCAACTTGGCAAACCTGATTTTGACTTCCGACCATGGCTGATATCACTGGGGAGGGAAGTCTGTGCTGGCCCTGGGCCCTCATTCTTCGTCGCATCTTCACCAATTCGCAACGAGTCGCGTGGCAAAATATCTTCAAGCAAACCACGTGGCCCACACACATGGCGTGTGGAGGCTTTCATTCGGCAGTGGATTGACAAAGGGATACAAATTATGAATGTGCCAGCAATCTGATGAACATCACCTTCAATTGTATTCCAGGTTCTTAGTAATTTGGAGTAATGTTTAAGAGGAAACACATCTGGGGTAAATCGACATGTTGGCCCTTGCAGTATATTTGTAAAACACTCACTAAGCCAACTCATAAACAAAACCACATTATTTTTTTTTCGTTTATAAAATGCAGCACTCGGAATGTTTAAACCTTTTTACGCACTTATTTTTACTTATATGGTGCTAGTTTTGTTCAAAGTTTAGCTTAAATTATTTCAATGTTGTGGCCAGAGCAACCGTTGCTGGCTTGCGTTCGAAATTCAATCGGCAAGTTCACGTTAAATTATCTGCGATGAACGTGGCATATAATGTAAGTGGGAGTCAGAGATTCCTGCTCAAGTGCGTACTGTACGATGGCGATAAAGCCAGCAGGACTTCCCGTAGACCTCAACACCCGTTTGATATTAAGCATCGCCAGTTTCTCTGTGGCTGATTTATTCAAAACAGTGTCAGAAATCTGGTGTCAGCGCACGTGAACATAACATGTTTGTGGCGTGATGAAGCACTATGCTATGAGCGAGATGAACTGAGTGAATAATGGCGAGGGCTAACAGCAGTAGCGAGTGATATCACTAACCCACACTGACTCGTGTGGTAAACTGTAATTACGTGATTCAAACAATGATATTTCCATCGACCGATGTTAGTATACATATCACATACATCCATATATTGCATCAACCTGAATGCTACACGTCAAAATAATATACATTACTGTCTTAAAGGTCTTGAGTTTAACAACACACAACGATGCACACTGGATGTACAAAAGACCTGGTTGTTGGCAATCATTGCAATTGCACGATCCTTTCTGCTAAACATTTCCACTACTCCCTTCAGCGATTAAATTTCAGGTCAAAGCCATTTTCCACTCCACTGCAGCTGGTGCGCTGACCCAATCATCTGGTATCGGGCCCAGTAACTCAAAACTCTCTAAGCATCCCAGGAAACCAATTAAACATGGCAGCCGGCAAGTCAAATGCTTAATTTCGACCAACGATGGGTGCCGATTAGGACCTCGGTTCGGGCCCGAGAGCTCGTTTGTCCCGGTGATGTTAGGAGAAGTGACGCCTGAATTCTCTCAGCTCACATCCAGACGCACTGATGCGTGGAGGCCACGGCAGGCAGCGTACTACTACTTCACAAATTCAACAGTCTGTTGTGATTTCAGCTCGAAGGCACCGTTGAACTGTGTGGCTCTTTTGAATAGTTGTCCAGTGGCATAGGGGTAAGAGAGTTGGTAGATAACGAGCGACACCCATGATGAGACGCCAGGCCATCACAGGGCACCGGGGACAACTTTGTAAGCAGGCCAATTAATCATGCTGATGAGTTCCGAGCCACTCAGCCCCCTGCGGCAGCCACAAAACGCACACTTAAATATAATATTAATAATTGCCTTTATAGAGCACCTATAATTCATTTTCCCTACAGCCCGGAATATTTTATCTCGGTTGCTAAGCGATTCGCAGATGGATTTTCCGGATAGTGACAATGTGAACAAATGTATGCTCCCTATATCACAAATCCTTTAGGAATATCTTGGTATGACTGGGTCACATGTGTGCAAAAAAAATGTGACCCTGGCAGCCAGCTGCAGGAGTTTATTATCCCACGTTTAACGCCGATGCCTGCAAAGAAAGCCTACAAATGTTGTCAGCTACGGTGCATCAGCACATTAGGAAAAATATGCTCAGGCAGTGGTCTTTTACAAATCTCTGTTTTTGTAACTTCCAAGAATGTAATGATTCTTAGAAGTCAAAGTTAAAACAATCATCATGCATCGAGCCGTGAAAACGATTGCTTCGAAAAGCTGCTCTTTCGGGAAAGCCGCGTCGATCGCTCCCCCTCCATCGCGACGTTTTGCCTTCATCGTTGGAGGCATCCTCAGGAGCTGTGTGCGTGTTACGTGTATGACTCCTACTTATATGTAGGTACTATGTGTATCTTAAGTCCCTTCTACAGTGTTGCTTTCTTCCAACAACAATGGGGTCCATTTGAAAAGATTCCGTTATCTTGCTCGCATATTAGAATCCCATTAACTTAATCCAATTCTGCCTCTGACTCACCTGCTAGTTTCTATCTCATGAAAGCCTGCCCAATTTTCCAAATCCTTGGTGATTCTCTCGAAGAATGTCCATTGTTGATATGTTCATCCATTTCGATAGGCCGTTGACATAATTAAATCTCTGTCATCCACAATATCTCCTTCATTCAATTTTTCCAGTTATACCCAGAATTTCAATAACCTCTTTCCTCATAATATGTCTGAGAAACTTCGACTGTCTCTTTCTAATGCCATTTAGCACATCTTCCTTCTACATCCCATTCTTAACAACATTTCTTCATTTGAGGTGTGACTTGTCCAGGATATTTTTAAGATGCGCCTAAAGACCCTCATTTCAGTTGCTTCAATTCTCTTTGCTATACTTGGTCATGTAGTCCAACATTCTGATGCATATGTGAAAACTAGCATAACGTAACAATCAAGAACTCTTAGTTTTATTCCGATAGAAATTTTATTATTTGTCAGTATGTTTTGCATTTTGAAAAAGTAAACTTTGGCCATCCCTATCCTCCGTTTTATTTCAGGATTACTTTAACGCCTTTGGAGATACTGAAGCCTGGTGATAAGCAGCTGATAAGAGACGTTCACACATCAAGCCGTGAAATACCTCATCTCATCTCATTATCTGAAACCGCTTAATCCTATATAGGGTCACGGTGAGCCAGAGCCTATCCCGGAAGCACAGGGCGTAAGGCAGGAATACACCCGACGACGGGACGCCAGTCCATCGCCGGGCATTGCAGGACATTGCAGGACAATTTTAGTCTGCGAGCCAATCAACCTATCCAGGAGCATGCTTTTGGACTGTGGGAGGAAACAGGAGTGCCCGGCGAAAACCCACGCAGACACGGGGAGAGCATGCAAACTCCACACAGAAAGGCACCCGAGCCGAGAGATTCGAACCCGGGACCTTCTTGCTGTGAGGCGTCAGCGCTAACCACTGGGCCACCGCGCCGCCCGCCGTGAAATACGTATTTTGAAATACGTATTTTGTATTGTATTTATAACACTCGCCGGGCACTGCTCCAATGGCCACGAACGCCAAGCGGTCAGTAACAAACAGCACGAATAAACGTGTCATGAGAGTCTCAAATGTGTCCCGAATTTTAGCGAGGCGATGACGACGAAGCGATACAATCGACGACTGGAGGGGAATTGCAAAGTGCGAGCAAAGAAGTCAAAAGAGGGAGGCGAGATGAGCCGCAATCAGTGCGGTGGCTGGGCACAGTGCGGGAGACACAGTACTGTCTCGCAGACAGTCTCCAACATCACGTCGTTTTCCTCACTGCCTTCAAGAGCGACGATGTAACGCTCTGTCAGATAAGTGATCAGGTGCCACAGCAGAGTCCAAATTCCCATTGAGTGGCCGAGACAGAGCTGACAGCCCGCTAGGTTTCATTTGCGAAGAAGGAGAAAGGAGGCCGCTTCATTCAAGACCAAATTGCCGTGTTTTTGTTTGTACAAGTTGAGTAACTGACAGATTTCCTAAACGTGGTTGTTTTTTTTATTTATCGGCCTAAACCGGCGTCCGGTATCCTGTCATGTATAAATGTAATTAGTGCCGTGTGTCGCTCCTCGTTGTGACTGTTGGTGATTGGATGGAATTGATCACATGTAACTTATTGTAAGCTTAAACGTAGTTAATGCGTCATGGAAACCGTGCATCTCACGAATAGGGCACGCACGCCTTTTAAATTAATACTGACACGTTTGTGGCTAGACATGTGAATGCCTATCAGACCGAACAACTGTCTAAATTACTTTGATTCACGTAATAAATACAACATTGAATTGCAGGCCTATTAGCTGTGTGTGCACTAAAGCATGACACAATCGCATAGTTGGATTGACAGTGAGAATTACAAGATTCAAACCACGTGCAGATATGCTCTATTGATTACAACCGAACTTTCGGGTCTGATGTATGAGTGTTTAATTGCGCGGTATATTTGCCTACGTCATAACGTGTCACCTGCAAACCTCTCCGAGATAGGACCCCTGTCCTCTCATCCAACCCAGTCCACTGGGTTGGAAGCCGGCTTCCAATCCACCCCACTCACGGTCTGGAAGTAGGGTTGCCACCGATGCTGACTGGACCAAGAAGTTCGTCAGTTCTTATCAACGACTCCAAGACACCTTTTTAGAAGCAGCTACGTTCCCTGTACGAGTCTTGAGTGAAATCGCGAACCCTGATGTTTTTATCTTTTATCGAATCGCTTGTGTTTAGGGTAACCTCCTGCCTTGGGTTTCCCAGGATCCTCCTCATTATTGAGGAGGTGGCTGTCCTGGGAAATGTGTACCTTTTATCGGAACAAATCGTTCAAAATCCTTTTTTTTTTTGGTCAGTTACACGTACAGTTATCTCATCTCATTGTCTGAAACCGCTTAGTCCTATACAGGGTCACGGTGAAGCCGGAGCCTATCCCGGCAGACACAGGGCGCAAGGCAGGAATACACCCGACGACGGGACGCCAGTCGATCGCCGGGCACTGCGGGGCAATTTAGCCTGCGAGCCAATCAACCTATGTAGCAGCATGCTTTTTTGGACTGTGGGAGGCAACCGGAGTGCCCGGCGAAAACCCACGCGGACACGGGGAGAGCATGCAAACTCCACACAGAAAGGCACCCGAGCCGAGAGATTCGAACCCGGGACCTTCTTGCTGTGAGGCGACAGCGCTAACCACTGGGCCACCGCGCCGCCCACGTACAGTTATCACTCTCTTATTGTGTTTACCGCCGCGATTTGTCCCGGCTTGTTTTTCAGCCACCGAGACGGCAGCCCCAGCAGGAGCGCACTCTCACAACTCACAGCCCAGTTCGAGGAATAACTCCAGACTGCTGCCGACAGCGGAACTGCTCGCGAAATCAATCGAAACTTGAGGACGATGATGAGATCATTACACATGTGCTTCTCTGGTGACATATTGGAAGGCATTTTTCACAGGAATATGCCGATGGCAAAGCAACAGCACAGTCGACATCCCTTGGAGAGTTTTCACGATCAACGATTTATACGTTGCTCCTCGCGAAACAAGGCCAAGGTTAGATTCCCCGGCGCTGAACTCTAGAGGGGATTATTTAAGGCCAAACTGCCACAACACATCACTCGAATATACACGATGATGGACGACGAGGTGGGGGGTTTTATTTTTAACGATGACATAATGATTGCACGTCACCAGAACTGTTATTGCCTCTATTGACATAGCGGCAGCATAAACAGAGTAATCTCCAACATTCTTCAAGCGATTCAAGTTCACAAGCGCAAAAACTGATGGGTAATTTACCGCTTACATCACGACACGGTCACCACTACTTCCAAGTTTACATTCAAAGCGGCCGTTTTAAGGGTAAGCAGATGAGTTTGTTTTGGAATCGTGCATTCGTCTGTTTGGACTGCGTCGTTGTGCCAAACATCGTGCTCGTTCTGTCTAATTATTAACAAATGCGAGTCAATTGCGCTCCTCGGGGGGGGGGGAGAGGGCCAGGGTGGGAACCAGCAACGTCTTTGAAAACAAACACAAAACACACAAAAGCATTTGCAGGCGTTTATTCAAAAATGAATGTCGAGGCGATTGTTCAAAGGAACTTTAAAGCAGGGGGCGGCACGGTGGCCCAGTGGTTAGGCCGATCAGTTTGAAGGACAATGCATATGTTATCAAAGCTTCCTGTTTGCATACTTTGCCACAAGTATGTGTGGCTTTTGCAAACTAGACACATTGTGAAATGTGTCTACTTTGGTGTTTTAAGATCTTAACACCTGCATAATTGTCAGAAATGGTAAAAACCTGTTCTGCTTATTCAGAAAAATGTTAGTTGTTTGTGGTCACCTCCGTGCTTTTGCCTCTAATCTGCCAAGCTCAACACTGAAAGGGTCCACTCGCGCAGAACGCTCCACGCGGCTCGCGAGTGTTCTCGTTTTTGAACACATTAGCATTAATTGCAAAGAAAATACATTTAAAGTGCGGTATATACACAGACTGTTCGATTCAATCTTTGACACTAAGTCATTCTTAAAGTATTTACCCGGGCTAATGCTTCGCACATGGCGTCAAACGAGCGCACAACGGTTCAATGGCAATTTTTTCAACAAATAATGCACGAGTTCTTCATCAGCAGCAGCAGCCATGATTTGCTGGATTAAAGCCCTCTCTCTCACAGTTACTGGAATATTTATTGACTTGAGTTTTGATGGCAAACGACAGATCGCCAGGAATGTCTCAACAACTTCGCACGGGAAGCAACAACACAGCCGTGTTGGCGGTGGTGACGTTGGTTGCGGTGGCAATAGTGGCAGTGATGGTGGTGGAGATTTAGCGTTAATGGTGGCGATCGATAGTGGAGGAGGTTCGTGAAGGACGATAACTGGGCAGTTAGAGGCAGTCCCCCTCCAACAACATCAGAGAGGTGGAGGAGTGACGCTCACAACAACGAAGACGGCTAAACTGCAGCTAGTTGGCGTGGCACAGAGCACACGTGGCGCATTTGCCAAACATCTCGGGCAATCAGCCCATAGCATCTGGGTCTGTCCCGTGACCTCCTGTCAGCGAGCCTTCGACACTTCAGGTGGCATCAAAGTTCATCGAGTCTGGCACAAGCGGTGTGGTGACGTCACCGCTGCGTGATGTTAGTGACGGTGGCATTGGTGGCAGAAATTGGGTGGCGGTGGTGGCAGAGGTTGCGTGGTGACGATAGTGTTGGCAGTGGCGTAGTTTGGCTGATGCATGCAGTGGTGGTGGGGGTAACGATGCCCCTTTCTACCCCCGTGACTGGACCCACGTGCACTACCTCGTTAAGGATTTTCTACCATTCACTGACACGCGATCCTCGCTCAAGCGCCGCTACCCGGAGACCCCAGTGCTTCCTCGTCCGTGGAGGGACGCAATCTCACCTTGGCTGGGGGCCTCGTGGTCTACAGAGGCCTCTCTGTGCCGCAACGTTGGGAGCGCGGGATGGAAACTGAGCCCCCCTCCACCTCAAGTCCCTTCATGAAGGTTCAGCCTCCCTTTAACGCCACCGCGCCTTCCATAATAAAGGCCATTTTGGTTGGGTCAGGTACAAAAATTGAATGTTGTAAACTCGCCTCCACCCGACACATCCATGTTTACAGACGTGCAAACTCTTTACTACTTCAGCAAACCGGTGTGTTGGAGAGAAAACCCACATTTACAATGGAATACGGAGCTTTTCTGATAATTGCAATCAGCTATATCAGGCACCATCACACGGCCGAAATGAGTTTCCTCCGCAGGGTGGCTGGGCGTTCCCTTAGAGATAGGGTGAGAAGCTCGGTCACTCAGCGGGAGCTCGGAGTAGAGCCACTGCTCCTTCACATCGAGAGGAGTCAGCTGAGGTGGCTTGGGCATCTGATTCGGATGCCCCCTGGACGCCTCCCTAGGGAGGTGTTCCAGGCATGTCCCACCGGGAGGAGGCCCCGGGGAAGACCCAGGACACGCTGGAGAGACTATGTCTCTCAGCTGGCCTGGGAACGCCTCGGGGTCCCCCCGGAAGAGCTGGAGGAAGTGTCTGGGGTGAAGAAAGTCTGGGCATCGCTGCTTAGACTGCTGCCCCCGCGACCCGGCATCGGATAAAGCGGAAGAAAATGGATGGATGGATGGATATATCAGGCACCCTTAAATAAAGGTTCAGTTAGTAAGTTTTATGTACGTGACCAATTGGCTGCGTCGGTTAAAGGTGGGTTTAGGACACTTTTTTTTTGCGACACGAAAGGGCTTTAGCACGGATAATATTTCCCACGTACACGGAGGGGGGGAGCTAATGCAACACGCACGATGGACGAGGCCACAGCGTACACGTACTCTGCTAACGGAGCGAGAGACGCGGCTCAGTCGTCCGCTGCTGAAGACCAGACCTCCACGCCCCCTACCCTTTCCAAACATTTATCGCGAAGTCAAGACATTTCGGAAAAAATAATTTGCGTAGCACCGAGAGTGCAGTGCCCGATAATTGCTCTCAAGAGGTGTTCTTTGTGGATGGCCGTGTCGAGCGGTCGTCCTCTCTCCTTCGCTACGCTTTCTCTCGTACGAAAGAAAGAGCAATTCTCACCGGCCGTGCAGACCTACATCAACTCAGCGTCGTGCTCCCTCCCGGGGGAGTCTGTATGACTACCCGTTAAAAAGGGGGGGGGGCAGGCGGGGGAGTCACGCTTTAGGACCGGATTCTCCGTCGATGAGGAGCGGTGGCGCTAGTGATTGCGCCAGCTCGCGCCAGGGGGGATCGCCGACCTCCACGTTGGGCGAGCGACGGAGTCACGCGGAGGCCTCGTTAGTCTCTGACGTCCGCCGCGGTACGGGGTCGTCAGCTGGGGAGTGGTCTGATGGTAACCAGATGTCACCTGAACGGGGGGCGGGGGCAGGGCGAGGGGGTGGTCACAGCGGCTGTTAATTAAGAGAAATGGGAAAATATGCGGCGGCAGCTGACGATTAATCATCAACGGCGTTTTATACGAACTTCGGAGCAGCGAACCTATATTCCGAGCTGTCAGATGCGTAACGTCGCGTGTACAGAACGTAAATAGTCCTGGTGGAGAAGTTGCGGCTGCGACGTTACTGTGCTCGTACCTGGCTTAGGTCTAGGTTAATGAGTCGTCGGTTTTTTTTTATAAAGTTGCAGTCCAGACAATTGTTCACTGTTGGCTATATATATATATTTTTTTTTTAAATTGTAGATTGATGAGTATCATGTGTTCGGGAGCTATGCCAAAGAAAACACGCCCCATGATTTTAACTAAAAATCATTCATTTCAGCCCAAGTTACTTTTCCAAACACTTCGTTTTATATGTATATATATAGCAAAGAACGGTTAAAGGAATCATTTGAGAGTGGAATAGTACAATTAAAACAAATATAACCCGGTAAGCCGCAGCAAACTCTAGGCTCAAGTGTTGCTACCGAACGCCTGGTCAATAATATCACATAGGGGCGTTACGGTGACGCGGTGAATAACGCTGCTACCTCACAGCAATAATCATCTGGGTTCGATTCCAGGCTAGGATGCCGTTCTGTGCGGATTTTACATGTTCTCCCCGTGCCTGCCGAGATGTTCGCTTTGTACTCCGCTTTCTTCCCACAGTCTTCACTAAATTTCGCGTGATCTCCTAAGATGCTGTAACCTGCATATCTCTCCCCACTGGACAACTGTGAAGAAGCGCTACATAGCTCAGCAGTTCGTTACAGCTAATAGAAAAAAAAAATTGACTGACATGATATAAAAAAAAGCGGGCGGCACGGTGGCCCAGTGGTTAGCGCTGTCGCCTCACAGCAAGAAGGTCCCGGGTTCGAATCTCTCGGCTCGGGTGCCTTTCTGTGTGGAGTTTGCATGCTCTCCCCGTGTCCGCGTGGGTTTTCGCCGGGCACTCCGGTTTCTTCCCACAGTCCAAAAGCATGCTGCTACATGGGTTGATTGGCTCGCAGGCTAAATTGCCCCGCAGTGCCCGGCGATGGACTGGCGTCCCATCGTTGGGTGTATCCCTGCCTTGCGCCCTGTGTCTGCCGGGATAGGCTCCGGCTCACCGTGACCCTGTATAGGACTAAGCGGTTTCAGACAATGAGATGAGATGAGATATTAAAAAAGCAGTGTCTGCCGGGTAGGCACTGACTAACCATGTGGCTAACGTCCCTCCGTCCGCTGATTCCTCCCGGCTCTGAAACGGCATTGAGCGAATACTGTGCTTAGTTATAAATCGTGATTGCATTTCAATTGCTAGCGTATTTGACTTCTGCCCACACTTGAGGACGTATCGCTTCGCCATTCATCATCTGGAGTCGAGAATCGTGGAGTCTCTGCGCCAAGGTCACTCCGCTCACAGTCATTCGCTTCGTCGATGGAAGCTCCCTCTTCCTGCGGCGGCTCCAGGGAAGGCGGCCTCGGTCCGGGCCATTTTATGTCCATGTGGTGACCAGAACCGAGGCGCCCAGTGGCTCTCAGCGCCGTGGGCTAGCGGTTGATGCTTCGCAACTTTATGGAAGAAAAAGAGAATTAAACAAACGCTAATAGGGGCAAAAATAATAAACGAAAGTTCTAACGGTGGCTGTCGGTGTTTCATCCGACATGAAAGCCAAACCGCACGGAGTGGTGAGTGGCGCTGTTTTCTCACGGCAAGAAGGCAACCGGGTTCGATTCCAGGCTCGGGTGTCTTTCTGAGTCGAGTTTGCATGGTCTCTCCTTGTCTGCGTGGGTTTTCGTCGGGCACTCCGATTTCCTCCAAAAGTCCAAAGACTCGCTGCCTAGGTTTATTGTCCTGCTGACTAAATTTCCTCCAGCACCCTGCGATGGATCTACATTCCATCCTGGTTTATTGTCTTGCCGTACGCCCTGTAAGAGAGATAGACTCCTGCCCCCCTCAATTCTATACAGGGTTAAGCAAGGACTAGTAATGATGATAACATTATTATTATTCTAATTCAAGGCAAACGTTCAGTTTAATAGAATTGGTCAAACATCCCAGTGTTCAGGCGCAAATCTCAACAAAACCTATTGCATCTCCAGTGAGGCTGTCTGGGATAATTAAAGGGGCATTGCGATTGGTAATATTTTAGTCCAGTAGCAGAGCATATCGGACGAGACAACCTTAAAAAAGCACACACCTGCGAAGTGTTGGGACTCGACTGCTGTACCTTGATGAGACCTGTGTCTTCGTTGACAGATGCTCTTTCTTCGCCTTTGCTTATTCAGGGAGCTACGATCGTGTTTATTTGACAAGGCGAAGAATGTATAATGTGCAGACCGTGGCTCCCTCGTTTTATTTTTTTAAACAAATCACGCTTGAGTTTACTTAGTACAAAAGCGTGGGCGCTGGGGAGAGCTGTAAATCAGGGGCACGTTCCGAGTCCAAGAGCGAATGGTCTGTTGAAAGTTTGACATAAACACGAGTTTGTGTGTTCCATGCCCCCTCTTTCTCTGATGTTGTGATTTAAACGGTGCTAAGGAATTACTCAGCATTGCAGTCTGCACATTTGTTGGGCCATACAAGCTACGGTGGCCGCTGCCGTCAGCGTTCAAATCCAACACGCTCTGTCAAGAATGAGAAAAGCCCATCACGACAAGGAGGTCTTCGTTCAGTAGAGGATTTCCAAAAACGGTTGTGCATGTGAAGACGTTGGATATGATTAATAGGTTGACGTGATTCCGTCTAGCCACTAGAGGCTGCTGCATTCTATATATACAACCGACATAATGCAGAAACTATTTATACGTATGTATGTCCACAGTAAGTTTATCGAGATGGTATCCGTTATAAGCGCAACTTTTATTTGCACAACACTAAGGCTTTTACGTCTGATAGCAACTTCCCTCCACACTTACGGATTATTTTTTGAATGAAACTTTAATTCTATTTTATGTTTAAATTCCCACTTTAGCGTGAGCACCATCAACTCTCTCAAACACTTCTTCTGCCTTCAACCCTGGCATCAGAAGAACGTGTTACACGCTTGACACAGAGCTCCCGTAGGGCGGGAACTCTGCTAGTGCATGTAACAGCGCACAACGGTGCGCAGCTTGTGGGCCGCAGAGAGGTACAACTCGGTAAACATGCAACTCACGGCCAACATTGGCCTGTGGTGGGATTTGCTGGGCCAGTTCTGCTCCAAGGTTGGTCCAACGTTAAATGTATTGATGTAGGTTAACACGATCCATCTCATCTCATTGTCTGAAACCGCTTAATCCTATATAGGGTCACGGTGAGCCGGAGCCTATCCCGGAAACACAGGGCGCAAGGCAGGAATACACCCGACGATGGGACGCCAGTCCATCGCCGGGCACTGCGGGGCAATTTAGCCTGCGAGCCAATCAACCTATCCAGGAGCATGCTTTTGGACTGTGGGAGGAAACCGGAGTGCCCGGCGAAAACCCACGCGGACACGGGGAGAGCATGCAAACTCCACACAGAAAGGCACCCGAGCCGAGAGATTCGAACCCGGGACCTTCTTGCTGTGAGGCGTCAGCGCTAACCACTAGGCCACCGCGCCACCCTAACACGATCCAATGTATGACAATTATTCTCAAGAGCTGCTCTTTCGGGACAGCGGTGTCGAGCGTCCATCCTCCGTCTTTCACGAAGGGGAGAGGAGACATGCTAGATATTGCTATCCGTGTCAGCTCTGAAAATAAATCCTCAAATCTGTGCAGGATATCCCAACTGTCAGAGCGCATTATAGCAGGCCACGTGGTGCACACGTTGCATGAGAAAATTTGCGGTTAAACATTTTATGAAAATAATAATAACAATAATTGCAAAAGATGCTGGCAGAGAGGCAAACACTGCATAGATCAAGAGGTCAACATCTAACCACAGGGCAACACTCAAACGCTACCTCTGACGTCACATCTTGCGTTTTGTTATTCAGCGCGGACTCAGAAATTGTTATAAAGGCTTCGTGTGAGCATTGAAGGGAATGTCAGAACATATTATTTGCTTAACATACATTTGAATAAGCATCAAAATAATGATCGGAAACACGATCGTTATAAAGACTAGCAGAGTACCCTCCTGACGGGTGATCTTATTTCCAGAATGTAAAGTGGAAACAGTGTTAGCGTTTTAAAAGAATACTGTAATTCATATGTAGGAAATTAAGCTTAAATTAGTAATACAATCCTGGGTTTCGTGCAGATTTTTTGAAAAAATGCACTTATGAACGATTTTGTGACCCGGTACCATCTGCAAACATACATACAGTGTGTGCATTAAAACACACGCGTCATTATATATGACTAGCCTTCACAACAGACTGCGGTCACCGAGGTCTGATCTCAGTCGACCGCTAATTGGCGATGATTCGTTCAGCCCCGAGCCGAGAGAACAGCCTAGCGGTTATTGGCGAGATCCTCTGCCTGGTTGTCACGCAACACGGCTCTACATCGAATAAAATATTAACATCGATGGAACAAATGAAATCTCATCTCATCTCATTGTCTGAAACCGCTTAGTCCTATACAGGGTCACGGTGAAGCCGGAGCCTATCCCGGCAGACACAGGGCGCAAGGCAAGGATTTACCGACGATGGGACGCCAGTCCATCGCCGAACAAATGAAATAAATACAAGATAATTGCTTCGAAAAGCTGCTCTCTCGGGACAGCCGCGTCGATCGCTTCCTCTCTCCATCGACGCGGCTGTCCCGAGAGAGCAGCTTTTCGAAGCAATCATCACGCATCGAGCCGTGAAAACCTACATCATTACAAATACAAGATACTCTCTGCGCCATCTCGTGCGCTGGTTGTGACGTCACAGAGGTGGTCAACCAATGAGGGTCCAGCAAATTATCGGTGACCTGACGCATGCCTAGGCCCATTATATGCGCACACACATATAAATAGATGACACGGCTGGAGGTCTGTGCAACATTGTGCCAGATGTTCTAAATTGGTTGCGACCAAAACACAAGAGCTTAATCTGCGTGGGAGCGTCAGCCCCCCCCCCCGGCCTGTATGGAACGTGACACCGTCGGTTAGCGCCGCGAATAATCCAGTCGCGCACAAAGCCCCTCTGCAGACACCCACTCGGCTGTCTGCGTGCCATGCCGTGCCCTCGGTCAGCCGATACGCAATTATTTTGCGTGTGTCGATGAAGCGACGAGTGAGCGAGTTGCCCTCAGGTGGATTTCAAATCTCTGCACCTCGTTGACAGAAGATGACCGATCACGATGAAACCAAAGATATCTTTTTTTTTTAAACCCCACCATGAACCAGTGAACCAGTGAAAGCGAAATGCG
>JAZEWT010000017.1:4376935-4387518 GCA_036362905.1 Mordacia mordax | reverse complement strand
CTCTCTCCTTCGCGAAGTTTCGCCTCCCACGTTGAAGGCATCCTCACACTCAATACGATGAGGGGGCAATGGTCACATATCTAACAGTGACACTCCTGCATCAGTACAACTTATGAACCATCGCTTAGCGTACCCTACAAAGCGATGTAACATAAGCTGTGTCGCCTTCCGCGTGCGTTTTAACGCGTTTAAATTGAACGTCCGAGAGTTGGATTCCTCTCGTCTCACCGCGCGGTAGGAACGCGAACATCGCGTTGTGATTGTGGGGCGCGTGGTTGATGCGGCGCGGGCCCGGGAGACGCGTTTGGAAACCGTATCCTATCCCCGCAACCACAGCCCCGAGAAGCTCGGCGATTGCATAACAAAGGGAAATCAATTAATGCTAAAGCGTTTGGCAAAACTGGGCTGCTCATAAGCGGATCCATTAAGCTGCGGAGAGAGAGAGAGAGAGTGAAGCTTTATTTTAAGCTTAATGTGTTTATTTTGCGAGCGATGAGCCGAGAGAGTGGACGAGGCGGGGCGGTGCCTGATGGACGCTAGACCTTGTAGGCGTCTCAATAAACATCTGCGCTGATGATTCAACAGCGAGGGATTTTCACGGTGGCAAGGTGCGAGACTTGGCGGATTGGGATCTCTGCCCCCCTTCCTCTCCCCTCCCCGCTCCCCCCCCCTCCCACAGCTGCCGATCCCGGAGCGAGCTGGAGCCCCCCTGCGTCGTCTTCTTTAATTACCGACTCGCTGGTATTGACGCGAACCCGGCGATTTAAAATAAATATATAATCGATCGACACACGGGGTGAGTAGCGCTGCTGCCTTACAGCAAGAAGGTCACGAGTTCGGTTCCCCGGCTCGGGTGCATTTCTCTGCGGAGTTTGCGAGTTCTCTCTCCCCGTGTCCGCGTGGGTATTCGCCGGGTGCTCTGGTTTCCTCCCACCGTCCAAATATAATAATTATCTCATCTCATTATCTGAAACCGCTTAATCCTATATAGGGTCACGGTGAGCCGGAGCCTATTCCGGAAACACAGGGCGTAAGGCAAGAATACACCCGACGACGGGACGCCAGTCCATCGCCGGGCATTGCGGGACAATTTTAGTCTGCGAGCCAAATCAACCTATCCAGGAGCATGCTTTTGGACTGTGGGAGGAAACCGGAGTGCCCGGCGAAAACCCACGCGGACACGGGGAGAGCATGCAAACTCCCCTACACAGAAAGGCACCCGAGCCGAGAGATTCGAACCCGGGACCTTCTTGCTGTGAGGCATCAGCGCTAACCACTGGGCCACCGCGCCGCCCATATAATAATTATTATTCTTTTTACTCTTCTCGAGCGCTTTTCATCCAAGGGTTACAAAGCGCTGCACAGAGCTGCGAAGAGAACGACGTCAGCTACAACAACGACATATAAACAGAAAATCAGCTACAATAACGTTTTGTCGGTTTTTTTTACAAATCTGAGCTGTGGAAAGAACGGTTTGTCAACAACAACATCAGGACAGTTCAACTCTAGTCAAATAATGGCTTTAATTTATAGAAGGACATAAATTAAGCGATGAGAAATGATTGACACACTGCTGGCTATGTTAATAGTCCTGCTGGGTAAATTGCCCTAAAAAGAATGCCCTGCGATGTACTGGCGTCTCATTCTGGGTGTAGCCCGCCCTTGCGCCCTGTGTCTGCCGGGATGAATCGACTCATCACGGATCACGGTGACCGCATCCCCACGCATGCGACCGGAGAGGCGCACCGCGCGATCTACGTGCGAGTGCTTGTGCGCGTGTCTTGGTTTCTGTTCGTGCGTTCGTGTGCTTGTGTGTGTTCGTGTGCTTGTGTGCGTGTTTGAGTGTGTGTCTCTTTGTTCATCTGTTTTGTGTATTTGGTCAGGTGAGCGCGTTGCGTTACAAACCTGGAGTCACAATTCGAATCCCAGGCCAACAAAAGCGAGGATTGTCTGAACGGGTCCTGAGCCTCGCCTAGGTCGACTCAGCCTCAAATGAGTACCTAGTGCAGCAGTGTAAACATTGCCACTCGGGAGACACAGGCAGCCGAGCGTGGTGCTGGTCACCCACCTCCTCTGTGCCGTGTCGACTTTCATAGGCGCTTGCTAACGGCATTTGACCCCTAGAGTCTAAGGTTATACGGAGATCTTTGTCTTTGTTTGGGTGTGTGTTTGTGTGTTTCTGTTTGTGTGTTTCTGTTTGTGCGTTCTGTGTGTTTGGGTGTGTGTTTCTCTTTGTGTGTTTCTCTTTGTGTGCTTGTGTGTTTTGGTGTGTGCTTGTTTGTGTGTTTGGCGAGGAGCGGTGGCGCAGCGGTTATCGCAATGCATTACACACCTGGTGACCGCAGCTCGCATCGCGCTCACAGCCAAGACTAGTGACGACTTCCCACCCCCCCCCTTAGGTCGACTCAGCCTCAAACGCGTATCTAGTGCGGTGTGTAAACATTGGCGAGGGAGACAAAGGCGGCTGCGCGTGGTGCTCATCATCTACCTCCTCGTGTGCTGTGTCGACCTTCATAGCTGCTCGCTAGCGGCACTTGACCCAACAGTCTAAGGCTATACGGGGGATCTTTGTCTTTGTTGGAGGCACCGTAAGAAGGACGCCACTGGGCAGTTGGAAGCAGTCGCGCCCTCCAGTAACAACGGAGGCTCGAGGAGCGACGCTCACAACAATGCGCGGAGCGCCGGGCGGATAAAACCGGGCACTTTGTCTGAAACCGCTTAGTCCTATACAGGGTCACGGTGAAGCCGGAGCCCATCCCGGCAGACACAGGGCGCAAGGCAAGGATATATCGACGATGGAACGCCGGTCCATCGCCGGGCACTGTGGGGCAATTTAGCCTGCGAGCCAATCAACCTATGTAGCAGCATGCTTTTTTGGACTGTGGGAGGAAACCGGAGTGCCCGGCGAAAACCCACCCGGACACGGGGAGAGCATGCAAACTCCACACAGAAAGGCACCCGAGCCGAGAGATTCGAACCCGGGACCTTCTTGCTGCGAGGCGACAGCGCTAACCACTGGGCCACCGCGCCGCCCCCGGGCACTTTGGCACAGTCGAAATGCACACGTGGTGCATCTGCCAGTCATCTGAGTAAGTCAGTCTTTATGTAAGCTGGAAGGAACCGATGAATTGTGTAGCTCTTTTTAACAGTTGTTCGGCAAGGAGGGGTAAGCATCTATAACTCCTGGGTTTTCTTATTCCCTCAAAGTGCACCTAGATTGGCACATTCGCTTTGGCAACGGCATTCGAATATTTGTTGTGTCACAGAAACACCGCATCTAGAGCTTGCAAGCTCACTGGGTACTTTCTGCTGTAATAATAAACATCTATTTATACAAATAATGTTGGGAAACAGGTAGTACTTCTTTCGTATTGATTGTGTAATAATTAATTAAATGTGTGTGTGTGTGATGATGTCAGTCGGCCTGAATGATGGCGTCTGTAAAATAATAATTACAATACTAAACTAGGGCGGTACGGTGGCCCAGTGGTTAGCGCTGTCGCCTCACAGCAAGAAGGTCCCGGGTTCGAATCTCCTGGCTCGGGTGCCTTTCTGTGTGGAGTTTGCATGCTCTCCCTGTGTCCGCGTGGGATTTTCGCCGGGCACTCCGGTTTCCTCCCACAGTCCAAAAAGCATGCTGCTGCATAGGTTAATTTGCTCGCAGGCTAAATTGCCCCGCAGTGTCCGGCGATGAACTGGCGTCCCATCGTCGGTATATCCTTGCCTTGCGCCCTGTGTCTGCCGGGATAGGCTCCGGCTTCACCGTGACCCTGTATAGGACTAAGCGGTTTCAGACAATGAGATGAGATGAGAAACTATGTATGGATACAACAGCGGCTGTTGTATTTATATTTAGTACATACGGGAGTACGGCTGCAGAGCGGTGGCGCAGCGGTTAGCGCATTACTCTATGAGCGCAGCCACCTGCGTGACATTGCTGACCACGGATAACATCAGTGGTGAGTGACTCTCCAAACCGAAATGTCCATCGATAGGTGCTCGCTAACAACACGCACAACTACTGCCTATAGGGATAAACGGTGGGTATTTGTCTTGGATGTGTTGCTATGAAACATCCACTCATCAACTAATTATCATCTCATCTCATTTTCTGAAACCGCTTAATCCTATATAGGGTCACGGTGAGCCGGAGCCTATCCCGGAAACACAGGGCGTAAGGCAGGAATACACCCCCGTTTAATCCCGTACAGGGTGCGAGAGCTTATCCTGGCAGACACAAGGCGCAAGGTAGGGCTATACTCATGATGCGACGCCAGCTCATTGCAGGGCACCGTGGACAACTTAGGCCACATAACCTAGGCAGCAGCGGACACGTGTATGTGGACTTTGGGAGAGAAACGGAGTAAAAACATTAAATACATTCAGTTCGTTTAACAGCGCGCACACATTTGTAAACCCAAGCTTTACACGGCGAGAGTGATACAAACTCCACGCAGAAAGGCAGCTGCGCCGGGAATCGAACTCGGACGCCTCTTACTTTGAGGCAGCAGGGCTCGTCACAGCGTCGCCACCGTGCCGCCCGATAAGAAGGGACACGCAAAATCCGGCCAGATTACGGGGCGGCGTGTGCTCCAAATCCCTGATTCAACACGCATGCTTTACAGGGACGTGATCGGTGACCCAGAGTGGGCCCTGGGAGAGCCTGGATGGATTTCTCTTGAGGGCCACTGTCATCATTATCTTTATGAGGTCCCGCTTAACCCTGTAAAGGGTCCCGGGGACCCGGAGTCTATCCCCATAGATTCAGGGCGCAAGGCCGGGTTATACCGTGGATGGGATGCCACTCACCCGCACGTCGGTTTTCCGGTTTCCTCCTATAGAGGATACTCCGGTTTCCTCCTACAATCCAAATACACCACCTCTGTGTTAATTGTCCTGACGAAATTGGCCTGAGCTGTTGAAACTTTCTTACCCCTCCCTGCTGGACAACTGTTAAAAAGGAGCTGCATGGCTCAACAGGTCCCGTCCAGTTTATATGAAAACGGGGCTGACGTTTTACCGATGGGAGGAGGGCGTGTAGACAGACACCTTGTCTCGCCATCGTTGCGGGTTACGCAGCTCGACCGTGTTTATTACGCGGATAATTATCACGTGCAGACCCCCCCCCTCTCCCGGCTTATCTCTAAGACGAGGCGACGCACAGCGGCAGCAGTTACTCCACCGGCCACACACCGTGAGATGAGACTCGGAGAGAATCGCTCTGGAGAGTTCCTCTGTCGGGATATCCGTGCCACTGAGCGTTCCCCCTCGTCCTCGCTGCTCTCTAAACGGTTCGCTGCCCACGCTCAACGAGACACCGTCGGGCGTCCGATTGGTTTAGCTGGGAAAAAAAGTGCGGCTCCGGAGAGAAACTTCTCACACTTCGAGCCGTGAAAACCTCACGCCGGTCCTCCGAGAATTCGAAGAAAACATCGTTGTGTGCGTGGAACGCGAGCGCACATTGAAAAGGGTGGCTGCCTGAAACGATGAACCAGTAGAGAGTTCAAGCGGATGTTGAAAATGCTCCAAAGTTCGTTTGCCGGCTCAAAATAATATCAGCATGATTGGCTTAATTGATCCTGATTCTATTGAGGCATTGACGGCCGTGCAACGGGTGGGATGTGTAAAAGAATATATATTTCAATATATATATATAGAACAGAGGTCTATTATCTGTCTGTTAGGTTTGTCACGGCTTAAGCTATGAGAATTGCTCTTCGTGAACGTTCTTTCGAGATAGCCGTGTGGGACGCTCTTCCGGCAACGAATCGAATTCCACGTTGTATCACCTCCGCCGTTGGATCGTCCATTTGTTAGCTCATCTCATTGTCTGAAACCGCTTAGTCCTATACAGGGTCACGGTGAAGCGAGAGCCTATCCCGGAAGACACAGGGCGCAAGGCAAGGATATACCGACGATGGGACGCCAGTCCATCACCGGGCACTGCGGGGCGATTTAGCCTGCGAGCCAATCAACCTATGTAGCAGCATGCTTTTTGGACTGTGGGAGGAAACCGGAGTGCCCGGCGAAAACCCACGCGGACACGGGGAGAGAACATGCAAACTCCACACAGAAAGGCACCCGAGCCGAGAGATTCGAACCCGGGACCTTCTTGCTGTGAGGCGACAGCGCTAACCACTGGGCCACCGCGCCGCCCTCATGTGTTACCGCGCAACGCGTTTTTTGTAACGTGTGGTCAGTGGACCTTGGGGCAGCGCTCGCCACTGGGAGGGATAATGGCCGGGGGTCGAGACTCACTGCGGAGGAGGCAGCCACCGGTCATCGTGACGATGATGACGATAACTCACGCGCCACCCGCGCGCGTCATCGTGACGCGCCGCGCAGAGTCAGACCCCGCGCTGGCGCTGAGACTCTCGGGGAGATAGTGGGTGTCCACACTCGGACAGAGGGCGGCGCATTCTTCTTGAAGTTGTGGATTGGTGCGGGATCCGCGTCACATGTACCTATCGAGAGGGGGGGAGGGGGGCGCGGGAGGGGGGAAGTATGCCCACGCTCATTTGTATACCAGCCCATTGATTCTCGTTGGCTCGGAGGGCATTGCGAGAGGTGGCATTTTGCTCTTTTTTGCTTCCTTGGCTGCTGCGTCAGCGTCATTTTCGGCGTTGTCTCTCTCGAGTTGGAAACAATAAAAAAATAAATAAAGTACAATGGCTTGGCTGTCGTGGAGAGAGGAACGTTTAAATGGTCCGCGTGTTAAGGCACAGACCATTGTTGTCGACTTGTAACCTTTAACAACGCAGCACAACACAAGGATGAAAGCAAAGGCGATCGAAAGACAAAGCGCGTACCTTCGTACATGGAGTGTATGTCCAGCACGTCGCTATAACGGAACACCCTGAATTTCGTAATTTCGATATACGTCACGATGAACTGTATGTGGGGCGGCACGGTGGCCCAGTTGTGAGCGCTGTCGCCTAACAGCAAGAAGGTCCCGGGTTCGAATCTCTCGGCTCGGGTGCCTTTCTGTGTGGAGTTTGCATGCTCTCCCCGTGTCCGGGTGGGTTTTCGCCGGGCACTCCGGTTTCCTCCCACAGTCCACAAGCATGCTGCTGCATAGGTTCATTGGCTCGCAGGCTAAATTGCCCCGCAGTGCCCGGCGATGGACTGGCGTCCCATCGTCGGTATATCCTTGCCTTGCGCCCTGTGTCTGCCGGGAAAGGCTCCGGCTCACCGTGACCTTGTAAAGGACTAAGCGGTTTCAGATAATGAGATGAGATGAGGTTTCAGACAATGAGATGATATGAGATATACGTCACGATGAACTGTATGTGTTGGGGTTGGGGAATGTGTGGCGCAGTGGTTCCCACAGCCTGCTGTATGCCCACTCGCGCGAGTTCGAATCAGGACTATGGTTTAACGTCAGCGGCGAGTGATGATCTCTACAGGTCCTGGGATTTCACGACGTTCCCCCAGCCTTAAATGAGGACCTCTCTCTCTCCGACACGCAGTACCCACCGCCCACCCCATTCCACTCCTTCCTACCCTTTCACCAACACGATGTGACCGACGTGGTAAACTATGGTTGAAAGATCACCAAAACCAACACCCGCTTAATTCTGTACAGGGCCAAGGGGGGCTGCAGCCTATCCCGGAAGAAAGAGGATGCAAGGCTATACCCAGGACGTTACGCCAGTACATCGCAGGGCACTTTTTGGGGGGGCAATTTACTCAGCAGGCCAAACAACCTAGGCAGTAGCGTGTCCTTCGTTGATTTATAGTCATTATTTTACTTGATTGATCTAGCCTGATGTTGTTGACATACCGTTCTCTCCACAGCTCTGTGCAGCGCTTTGTGACCCTCGGGTGAATAGCGCTCTAGAAATGCAAACATTATAATAATAATTATTATATTATTTAGAAGATGGGAGGAAACCGGACTACCTGACGGACACGGAGAGAACACGCAAACTCCACACAGAGAGGCACCCGAGCCGGGAGCCGAACCCGGGAGTTATTTTATTTTTTGCTGTGAGGTGACAGCGCTACTCGCTGCGCCACTGCGCACGTCCGCGTGTGTTCCGATAATTTAATTAATTAATCTACGTTATAAGCCGCTCTTCCAGCAATCGGCACAGATGACTTGTCATCGATGTCAGGAGAACGTGTCACACGATTGGCAGAACGTGTCACACGATTGGCAGATAATCGCCCGTGGAGCGGGCGCTATGCCAATTAAATTAAATATCGTTATCTCTGGAGATAAGCGACGTTTGTAGTCGTCGGCATAGATGACTTGTCACACAAATCCCTAGTAACGAAGCGCAGCACTAAACGCGCGACCTCTCTCCGATATGGGACATCAACACGTGTTCCTCACACATTGCCCGGCCTCCCTTTCCCTATTCATAGTGTAACCTCGGCACACATGAACATTTATTTATACCCGAGCGAGAGCCCATTGGCGCCAGAAGTCTATTTTTAAGGGCGCGTCAAAATAAATGTGATCCATTTGATAAAGCGTTAAATAAACACCTCGTGTGTGAAAGTCCATTCCATACTGCGTGAGGTTTTGGGGCGCCAGGGTTGCGATGGAGCGATAATATATGCGTCTCACAGAAAGAAGGTCCTGCCCGAGGAAGTTCGAATCCAACTTCGGGCGCTTCTCTGTGTGGAGTTTGTGTGTTCTCTCCCCCCCTATCGTGCGCGGGTTCCCTCCGGGTTCTCCGCTTTCCTGCCACACGTAAAAAAAAAAACCCACAACTCATTAATTAATTGGCTGATAACATTACAACGTACAGGATGCAGTGTCTGGCAGATGTTGGCGCCCGCTGACTGCACGGATGCCTTCCCCCTCCCCGCCTCTATGCGGTTTCCTCGCTACACTTGGGTTTTCGCGTCCCGCGCATCAGCAGGCGTCCAATTTGCGCGGCGCTTTACAAATGACATCATCATTATTAATATCTGAGGCTCAGACAAGGAAGGTCCTGCCCCATGCACTTCGATTCCATAGACGGCGTCACGTGCCATCCATCGATTAATCGCCTGCAATGTCTCATCTCATCTCATTGTCTGAAACCGCTTAGTCCTATACAGGGTCACGGTGAGCCGGAGCCTATCCCGGCAGACACAGGGCGCAAGGCAAGGATATACCGACGATGGGACGCCAGTCCATCGCCGGGCACTGCGGGCAATTTAGCCTGCGAGCCAATTAACCTATGTAGCAGCATGCTTTTGGACTGTGGGAGGAAACCGGAGTGCCCGGCGAAAACCCACGCGGACACGGGGAGAGCATGCAAACTCCACACAAAAAGGCACCCGAGCCGAGAGATTCGAATCCGGGACCTTCTTGCTCTGAGGCGACAGCGCTAACCATTGGGCCACCGCGCCGCCCGACAATAATAACACGGAACGTTATTAAAACTGCACGATGGTGAGCTGATATCGCGATCACATCCGTTACTGTGATCCAGTATCCTATCGCGAAATAATATATACAACATCGCCATTCGATTTGAACGAATCCTCGCCGCGGTTTTAGATTCAGGAATCAATTATATGTTTCGTTTGCAGTGTCCCGCTGGTATTGTCTGTCTCACGCGTGCTGTGTAGCGTATATGGTTATTTTCTGATTTTCAATTGAACTGCTCTGATGTTGTCGACATGCCGTTCTTTTTTTTTTGCCGTTCTCGCCACAGCTCTGTGCAGCGCTTTGTGACCCTCGGGTGAAAGGCGCTATAGAAGTGCAATTATTATTATTTCTATGTATCGCTGAAATCGCCTGTCTTCTGTCACTAATATTCTCGTTGGGGGGGGGGGAGGTGGTAGTTGTAGCAGGCAGTAGTGCGCCGCGCTTAAAACCAGGCCACCCGAGATTCATTCTGCCCACGGCCACCGACACCGGTGAGAATTTTCTGAACTGGTCCTGGGCCTCCCCCTAGGTCGACTCGGCCTCAAATGAGTACCTGATGTGATGCGTAAAACATTGCTGCTGGTGAGACAAGGCGGACAAGCGAGGTGCTGGCCGCACACTACCTCGCGTGTCAAGCTGGCCTCCATACGTGCTCTCGAACAGCACTTGCACCTGCAGTCTGTTGAGGCTATACCGGACATCTTTGTCGAGGTTGTCAGATCAGTGACACATGATCCGATCCCACAACCTATTCCGTAACACCTTCACCAGCACGCACTGACCAGCGGCGTGAAGTATGGTCAAACAAATCCCATGTCTTCATCAACCAGCAGTGAATTGTCAAGTGGATCTACACATTTTGAAATAAATAATATCAGAGACCTAATGTGATGCATTATTCTCCAGGGTGGTCCAGATGCCTTGTGACGAAACGATTGACCGCTAAAAAAAATGTCTTTAGGCGCTTTGGCAGATTCTCGTGTTTGGATGTTGGGCTTTCTCCATTGTGTTTACGCGTACGAGGAAACTGGAGGTCGCACACACGGATTCGACAAACACTGCTAGTTTTTCGTCTCATCTCATCTCATTGTCTTGAACCGCTTAGTCCTATACAGGGTCACGGTGAATCCGGAGCCTATCCCGGCAGACACAGGGCACAAGGCAGGGATACACCCACGATGGGACGCCAGTCCATCGCCGGACACTGCGGGGC
>JAZEWT010000017.1:4261189-4275686 GCA_036362905.1 Mordacia mordax | reverse complement strand
CGGCTCACCGTAACCCTATATAGGATTAAGCGGTTTCAGACAATGAGATGAGATGGGGATCAAACAGGAGAACCTCGCCAAACGCAACTTGCCCGTTCACGGATTTGCCTTCAGAACAGGTTCGCTGATTTGCCTTAGAGCTGGTATTTGCCAAACCGGTTTTGCAGGAATGCAACCCCTTCGGTTGAGATAGACTTTTACATACGGCCTGTAGATTTGTTTGAAACAATTTTACTAGCTCCGGCTCACCGTGACCCTATATAGGATTAAACGGTTTCAGATAATGAGATGAGATGAGACAATTTTACTAACAAAAAACCACAAATATCCGAGCATAAACACTTCCTGAAAGCCCGTTGTGGCTTTTGCACAAGATGGGTAGGTGTGTGAGCAGGGACAGAGAAAGTGCTTGATTCTACTTGTGTTTTTTGACTATCCCATCCACAATCATAAATGAATGTGCCTCATATAAAGAGGTCACAATCAAGTAAACTCCATTGTTCTTTTATAATACAAAACTCCCATTGCAGCGCTTATGTTCACACGCATACGTAGATGTGAGTGTAATTTATCTGCCATAATTTTTTTTGTGTTTTGCTGAGGGTAGTCTGCAAGAGCTGCATTGTGAAATATCTGCAGACAAGCAAGCACTGCCCCATGTGCAACATCAAGATCCACGAGACGCAGCCACTTATCAACCTCAAGCTGGACCGGGTGATGCAGGAGATTGTCTACAAGCTGGTGCCCGGCCTGCAGAACGGTGAGATTCTGTTGCTTTCCTTCTGGAATATGAGACTTACTCTCAAAATATATCCCTTCGAGATAGCTGTGTCCCTTCTCTCCCCTTAGTGAAATTTCACCCGCCCCCCCCCCACGTCAGAGGCATTATCAGGCTAATGATTGACCCGTCTGAAAGTGTATTTTTTTTATATATCTGAATTTAGTATATGTTTTGCTATATTGCTTCAGTGGCATAGTTGTGCTTCTGGCCAAGTCGCTCGAGATATGGGCCCTAATCTTGTCGGATCTTGGGAGCTGAGCAGGTTGAGCTTGAGTAATGTTTGAAAAGGTGACCACCATGCTTAAAACGTGTTGTAGGGTCATGCTGGACTCTGTTGTCAGCAGGGGGCAGTGGAGGAAAATCCTTTGTATACTCCACTATGCTCCATGCACTGTCTGCTCCTCACCTTGACTCACACTCACTGACCGATGGGGTGAAATGTTGTCAATTAAGCCCCATCACCTGCACGGTGAGTGGCCTAACTCTGTGTGGCATGGAAATATATTAATACTGTAAGGATGGGGCTATTGCACCTCTGACGAGATACATTTCTGTACTACTTTGGCAAATTATGGGTATAACAAAGCATCAATTCGTCTATTTAATATTGAACGCTCTGTGAATGCAATTATTATTATTATCAGGTACTATTGTGTTGTGTGAGAGTATAATTTTGTATCAATAATCGTTGTCTGTGATGGGTTCATGTGACCTCTTCAACCACTAGAGGCCACTGCATGTTCATTGAATCCTGAGCCATATATTCGACAATTCATTGAATACCAGTGATTTCATAAACCCCGACAACTTGAATTACAGATTATTAATATTGCTTGCCTAAGCAGAAAAAAACATGCCAGTGTCTCAAGACTTTTTCAGAAAAGCCCTGCCTGAGTTGTGTAATTTACAGATAGTCTTGCCGCACTTGACTGTTTTAGCCATTGCCAGATGCATTTTGTTTAGCTCAGGGAGGAATCTGGAGAACCCGGAGGCAACCCCCTGCAAAACAGGGGCAGAATGTACAAAGTCCACACAGAACGTCATCCGGGTTAGCAATAGAACCACTGGGTTTTTTTGCTTTGAGGCATATTGCCACCCTGCTGCCCAAGCAGCGTTAAATAGGCATCGAAATGGCATGATGTAGTTTCGTTTGTTTATGGTTAAACTGCCAGTCGATGCAACTAAGGCGTTTGCAACATCCAAAGCGAGTTGTTTTCACTTAATAATATTACTTTTTTGGTGAAACGGTGGTGCCCCACAGGGAAAATATCCTGCCCGAAGTGGTTTGATTCCTCCCTCGGTTGCCTTTCTGTCTGGACTTTGTGTGTTTTCACCCCGTTCTGCATGGGATTCCTCTGGATTCTCCAGTTTCCTCCCACAACTAAAATAACACTGGTTATTTAATTGTCCAATACCATCACAATACATGTGACTGGCGGTTTGGTGCCAGCTGACCGTGTGGTTGCTTTCCCACAACCCCTGCGATTAATGCAATGCCTTGGGACTTCTGATTGAAAGGCGTGATATTAACTGAATACATTTGATTACATGATGTAGCCGTTTCAGTCCATGCATTAACATACATGGCAAAGGTAAGCATAAACAAAGTTTGGTACTCCCGGCGATGGACTGGCGTCCCATCGTCGGTATATCCTTGCCTTGCGCCCTGTGTTTGCCGGGATAGGCTCTGGCTTCACCGTGACCCTGTATAGGACTAAGCGGTTTCAGGCAATGAGATGAGATGAGATAGTTTGGTACAAATTTATTTGACGAAACACGGCACATTGTAAAACCAGTATACTTGCAAATCGCAAAGTAAGTTGACTAGATGTCGTGCTTCCTGGATCTGATTCATTTCAAGATTGGAGTCTGGATATCGCTATGGTGCATTGTAGCATCTCTAGTTGATGCAGAAGGCATGCAAGATGATTTTAGAACACGTCGAAATGCTAAATTATTCATTTGCACGCCGATCACAACTCACTCATTATACGTTCACTCCACCCTGGTAAACCAAGGGATCTTGTCGATGGGGACGGGATAGTTGCGCAACCAGCCCCCGCCGGGCACACGCTCCCCTGTCGTCTCGTCGTGCCACGCCAGGCCTGGCCCCGGCACGTAGACGTCACGCTTGGTGGCGCCCTTGTGCACAACGGGTGCCACCAGCACGCGGTCTCCGATCAGGAACTCGTCGTTGCTCTTCAGGGCATCCTCGGCGTGTGGGTCCAGCCACCAGACGGGCCGTATGACCGGCGCTCCCGTGCGCACCGCCTCCCGGGCGAAGTGCACGATGTGGTCTGACACGACGGTCTCGTGCAGCTCAGCGTAGCGGCGCGATATCGCCACCACGTCGTGTGTCGAGTTGCCAGCGTACTGCCACGGTGAGATGGAGAACTGCATGGCCGGCATGAAGGCCGTGACCTCGAGCCAGCGGATGTAGAGCTCCTCCTCTGGCCGGAAGTCGGTGCCGTGGAAGCCGCCCTCGTACGCGTTGCCGCCGATCATGTCCGGCAGGATGAATGGGTAGCCGAGCAAGCTGAAGGTGAGCGCCGTGGGCACCAGCGTCAGAAGGCCCTTGCTGTACCCCCAGTTGGAATCCTTGTCCATCATGCGGTAGAAGATGGGCAGGCGCTGGCCCTGCCAGCCGGCGCGCACCTCAACCTGGCCGCCGAAGCGTGCTGCCGTCTCGGCATACAGCTTGGTGTAGAGGCCGGGGTTCGGCATCGGGGCGCTCGTCACGAACCGCGGAGGCAGGTAGTTGATCTCGCCCGCGTCGAACTTGAAGGAGTCGACGCCATAGGTGGTACGCACGTGCTCCAGCTTCGTGACGTACCAGGAGCGCGCCAACGCGTTGGTCATGTCGACGGTGGCGCCGATGCCATTCCACCATCTCACCAAGCCCGGCACGTGGTTCTTCTCGGCCTTGATAAAGAAGCTTCTCTCTGCCCCTTCTGCGTTTACGTGCGCGCAGCAAAAGCGTACGGTTTGCGAGCGGCGCAGATGCAACGACAAATGTGTGTCTGCGAGCTTTCGTCTGTCGAGAATGTTTCCAATGTGTTTAATTACTTAGTTACATTACCAGAACAGTCATGCAAGTTAACGGTAGTATATCAAATCCAGATAAACGACCGATTATCAGAAATGCTCTTAGGAGCCATGCTTTCGGTACAGCTCTGTCGAGCTTTTTGCCTGCTTGGTAATAAAACTCATCATCTGCTGTTGCTGCTGGATCAGCATGGGAGCATAATAGGTATTAGTTGTAAAAAAAAAACCTACATCTCTGTCTCCACAAACGTAACACGTTGAAATAAAATTAAATAACTTCAGTTGAGACGTCAACAGAAAATTTTAATAAATTTCCTGGTATTCGTAAACCTAAAGACTCGAAATTTTTTTATGTTTCCTCAATACTAAAGTCAGCCCCTAAAAATCTAGGTAATATCTAATAACATCACGTGGTATAACTAACTTAAATTTATAACGTAACTAATACAAACTGCAACCTCCAACAGTCAAATGGTCTAATTCTTTATCGAGTATTTCACCCAGGTCGCAGGTTCATTCAGCTCTGTCCAGATTGGTGACCTGCAAAATGTTTTCAGCACCCAGCACACCACATTCTGCTCTTTATGCCTGTGGTACCTCGTCAGTTGCCTCTTACTGCGGCCTAACGGTGACCCAGAACATTTCTTTGACGAGGAATGAAACTCTGGTTTATGGTTGTCACCTTTAAAACTGGGCGAGTCCGTGTTGATGAAGGGCGTGACCCAGGTGGTGACGCGGAACCCCATCGCCTTGAGCTCGCGCACCATGCCCGCCGCATCGGGGAACTTGACCGGGTTGAAGGTAAAGTCTCCGTAGTGCGTCTCGTATCCGTCATCGATCTCCAGCTGGCTGTTGCTGAAGTTGTTGGCGATTATCTCTCGCGCGTACTCGAGCACGCTGCTTTGGTTGATGGCCACCTTGTAGCGTGCCCACGTCGACCAGATGGGCCGCCGGATCATTCGCTCGTCGGGGATGCCCGTGGGCTTCCCCAGCCGCTGGGAGACCATGTGCGTGTGCGTGCTCACGACGTCCGGCCCAGAGCACGCGGCGTAGCGCAGGCTGGGCCCCGGTGCGCCGGGCGTGCCCGGGGAGGGGCCCGGGTAGGGGGCGTCGCGGTAGGAGGCTTTCAGGCAGATGTGGCCATCCCCGTTGGCGTTGATGCTCGCGTGGAGTGGGCTGGCGTCGTCACCCCAGATTGCCACGCCCGCCGACGAGAGCCAGTAGCGCTCGAGCAGAGAGCCGTACTGCTGCTCGTCCAAGAACATGTCCCCCGACAGGTAGAAAGACATGGTCTTGTTCCACGAGTTGATGGGCCACCGCTGCGAGTACATCTCTGCGGCGCCATACCTGAACGGGACAGAATTCAAGCGCTCGTGTCACGGTCCACCCCCTGTGAAATCATCCTTGTGTTGGCTGCTTGGAAATTCCATCCATTTGCCGTACTTTTTTGTTTTCGGTGATGTGTTACGTCGTTTGTATGAAATATGAAAATACGGCTGGTCCAGGAGAGCTGGAGACAGCTCGAGGAGGCTAGACGGGGCTTATAGACAATATTTAGAGATGTTTTACGGAAAGATATAGCTTTATTTCATTCATTATCAATATCTGCTTGATCCTGTAAGGGATTGCGGTAAGCCAGAGCCTATCTCGGCAGACACGGGGTGGAAGGCAGCAGTTTTCCAGCATGGGATGCCAGTTTTTCTCAGGGCACCAGCGGTGGTATTTCAGTCAGCAGATCAATTAACCTAGAACTTTACGTGCATATTGTGATAGCTGGAGATAGGATCACGTATACTGCTGATCACACCACTGGTGCTACCACTGGGATCGCCAAAACTACCACTGTAACCACTTGGATCAGTAGGACTGTCTACTGCATGTGGGTTTCCTCCTTAAGGGCTGGGTGTTTTAAATTTAAAATGCCATCCAGATTTACAGATGTTAACATGAGAATCGCTCGTACAAGAATTATGATTCCCAGACTTACCTATCTGAGTGGATTAGTAGGAATCGAATACAATTCTTATACTCATCGCCCAACTCGATTGACTGGCATTCAAACTAAAGCAGAACAGACAGCTCGTAAACATTGGCAGGAATGGTGTAAAATTTCACTTCGATTTATTTAGGCGCTCTCAAATTTTTTATAATTATATGGCAACACAAGTGCGTAGAGCCCATCGCTGCCAGCTGTGTTGCGGCAAGATTAAAAACAAGCGTTTGTGGGTTTAGCGGCAAAGTGGATCGTGCGTGCAAGAGACGTTTATGAATTTTCCTTTGCCGATGAACACAAACAAACGTTTGCCTCTGCATTCTCAGATTTAATTTGTCAATATAGGCAAAAGCATCGCTTGACGTTTGGGTGACGTTTTTGTAAACATTTGTGCTTGTAAAACCTGAAGAAATTTGCAACTGCTTTGTCATTAACAATAATGAGTACAGACTGAAAACACTTTAAGCACCATCTTCATTAAGACTGATTTACAACCATCAATGTATGCAAGTGAAAATCTGTAAATTGGTTGAGAGATTCTGAATAGTGTTTGTTGGATCACCACCATGCATAGAAGCGACTGCTGTAGGCTGCTGCAAGGTTACAGTATCAGCAGGGGGCAGTGCAGCAATATGCACTGTTGTGCTATACTACGTTCCAAAGTCTATGTTCCCTACCTCCCACCAATCAGCACTGACCAAAGTGCTGAGGTAAAGTACATTAACATCCCGTGACCCACGTGGCGTGGGGAGGCCCTCATCCAGCAGTGGATATCCAGACGTGCCCTGTGTGCTTACGTAGTCTATTAGCATTTTTCCTTTGCAATCTCAGTTCTGACCGGCGCTTTGCGACCTTCCGGTGGAACGTGCTTTAAATGCACGAACCGTTATTATTGCGCTTATTTTTCACCCAGATATTTCATACGTCCTGCCTTTGCAGTTGTTGCAAAATATGTTTTAGTTATGCTTGTTTTTGTTTTTTTCACGGTTGTGCACTCTTAATACGTGGCAATATTATCACATAGCGTAAACACATGACGTTATTCACATATGGCATCTTACCAATGGGCGTTGGACATGCTAAAGCAGTCAAAGGGCTCAAAGTCCTCGATGCTTGTCTCCCACAAGAACTCGTGGCAGGAGACGTTCAATGCACTCCAGTGGTCGACACTTATTTCCAATTTCACCTGTCGTATCAAACACGTCATTGTAAACAGGCCTTTGCATAATTACAATCAGTGTTGCGTAAATAATTTTTTGTCATGATACGAATGTTAATCCTCGCAATGCCATCTTCTTTTTACATCCGAGAAGCCTCAATCCCTTCTTTTAAGGAACGCCTGCGTTGCGTTTGTTCGGTCAATTCCATTACACTTCGTGTGTTAGGTGTGGAAGGCGAGTGACTTGCAGGAAACATGAGTACAAAAAACAAACGCCGAGCTTGTCCACACACGCGGATGCACGAACAAAGGTGTGGTGCCGTGTTTCTTGTCACCGCCCAATTAACCAATTCATGCCTCCAAAGTGTTTAAGTAGAGGTGAGTGGTTGGCTCAAATACCATTACAATTTGTAGCTCATTAAATATGTGCTTACAGTATCTAACTTATTAGTGACCAGTTTTGTCTGATTTGTAATAGTTTGAACGTATTTTAACGTCTGCGTTTGTCTTTTACGTAAGCTTATTTCTTTGAGCATTACATCACGAGATAAATTATCCGTCGGGATCTCTCACAGAGCAGTGCAGTCCTTTGTGCATTTAGAACATTGAATTCCAATCACGATTCTTGTGTATAAACATATGGAAGCCACGTGTTTGCCCAGCTAGTTTGCGATGGACATCCCTGGCAGCATCCGCACAGAACGACAATGCGCATCAAAGCAATCCGCGCAGTCACAGGAACAAAACGCGTTGGAGGTGCCAGCAAAATTCAGGCAAGCTTGCCTGAGCCTGCTCGCCTCTCCATTCCCAGCAAGCAATGCTGCTGGCGCCAGGGGCCGCGATACAGGCCGTGGGGACGATCCGGTCCCAGTCGGCACCGCGCGGCACACCGACGCTGCCCGACAGAACGACGTCGCCTTCCAGGTTGCGCAGCCGGAAGGTGCCGTTGGCCTGAAGCTCGAGCTCAGGCGTGTTCACCAGCGGGGCATTCTGTTTGCAACGCAGATGGATGAATGTTTACTATTATTTGAGCAGAATGTACCCCAGTGAGCTCACAAGCTACGGGTGTGAGATTCCTGCGACACGACAAACTTCTGAACTGACCAATGCGACCGCATAAAGCCAAAGGTCAAATAACCTTTCTCGCAGCAACAATATTTGCGTGAATGAGACTTCTAACCGTAATCAGTTGTGCAGCCGGAACACTGGTTCCTTGCAGCAAGAAAGCTCCTGGGTTCAATTCCCAGTTCGGGCACCACATTTCTCCCTGGAGTTTGTGTGTTCTCTCCATGGTACTTCGGTTTGCTCGCATGGCTAAAATAAAATCGCTTACTGTTTGGCCGAGAACGTCTTCATGAGTGGAGGACGCAGTGTCTGGCAAATGTTGGTGTCAGTTTGCTGAGTGGCTTGCCTTCCTCCTCTCTTTGAGAGGGAATGAAGCTGCGCACGTTATAATTTGTACATTATTATTATTAATGACCCACTGTCACTATTATTGTCGTCATCAGGTGTGGTTAATCCACTGACTGCTGTGTTTGGTAATAGGAACATGTAAATTTAATTAACCTGAACACTCTCATACCATTGTCACCATTGTCAGCCACAACCTATCCACTGATGGATGGAGACCTTCCCCAAGCTGTCACCAGCTCTCATGGTTTAGCGATACAAGAGCCCTTCTAAAGCCTGCACACAAGCGTGTGGCTTGGTCACTAAATTACGCACAAACACTCGCTCGATCAGTAATGTGATTTGCCTGCTTGTGTTGGCCTATTCGAAACTACATTCAACTAAAATTTGGCTATCGTTGCATTATTCCAAGAGTGCAACTTAAAATATATATAGTTTATTCCTGGAGCATGAACTTAATGAAACATTCCTGTTCATTCACAGCCACAGGGCTCGCGTGTGTGCAAACAGAGAAGTGTTCAACAGCACTTGACTCGATGGACTGCTAACTCCCAGTATCGTGTATTCCAATATCCAACCCGCTAGTGTTGAAAGTCATGCATAATTTATGATAGGCAATATGACGAGTAGCAGCGTGAATACAATGCTATTAAAAATCCTACTCATCAAAGCCCTCCGATATTTCTAGCACGGTTTAACAATGACGTTGCAATACATCACTGTTAAGTAGGCAATTTGAATCTGATCACAAGTGCGGTGATTGTTCCAGCCTTGCGCGTACCTTCTGCGCCGTTCCCTTTTTTACGCCCGGATCGAAGGCTATGAAATACCACAAGAGCACCGCGACGACGACCACCAGCGCCACGTTGATGACGATGGAGAACACGACAGTAACCTTCGAGGACTTTTTCGAGGCCATGGTCACATTCGACAGCGACACCATGTCCGCCGCGCGGCAGTGACTGCCGAGCGCTTGTTTGCCGCAGCTCGAACGGAGGCGGATCTAAAAATAAAAAAAAACGTAGCTGGCCCTGCTTACACATTAACAGACCAATAGCAATTGGTGAAAATCTTAACGGCGCACCCTGAAATAGATATGACATTCGAGAGGAGGGTTGGGTGTTCCAAAGGTAGAGTTCGTGACGCTGTCATTTGAGGTCGACCAGCTGAGCCATTGCTGCTCAGCGACTGGCGGTGGTGATTGTTTCCACTTTACACGGCCGAGCCTGCCTCTCAGCCGCTCGTTTCCCATGAAGCTCAATGTGAATTCGTGCGTGTGTTCTTCTCTAAATCTTTTCATTATATTGTTGGGGGGGGGGGAGGGGGGGTTGGGGGAAAAGTGCGGTGAATAATATGAAGAATGAGAATCGCTACCCATAGCTGTTTTTTTTTTTCGGAATAGCCGTGTCGGGCGTTCCTTCTCTCACCATCTCGATGTTCTTCCTCCCGCATTGGAGGAATCATCGCGCATTCTCAATGGTACAATATGGTTTTAAACACCACTGAAGCATCGTAAGAGAGTGAAGGATTGCATGTTATGAGTTGTACTTTTCAATGTTTACAGATGTTTTACTTAATTGTATTCCAGTTGTGTTATCTGTGCAGTGTCATTCAGTTAAAGCCTCTCCATTTCGAACTTTTGCAGCAGGCAGTGCATCACCCTGTGTCAAGTTAACATTGGAGAACTACTGCTTCATCTCAATATAGCACTTGTCAAAATAATTCTGAACTGAGTTAAACTGAGGTTAATTGAAAAACAATGTTTTTTAAATGTATTGTTTGTGCCGTCATTGTTTGTTAGACTGAGACCATCAACTCGAAACGCTTGAGAACAGAGATTAATCTCAAATTGTTTCCTGGATGATTCAAACCCAGATTCTCACTGGCACGTGCTTGGCACTGTGCCACATTGTCACGCCCTCTAAACCTTCTCAAGTTGAAACTTTTTTTGGCAAAAGCGTGAGGTTTGAAATCGCATTGCGTACACGACCACGAGCTAGTTTTACCAGGTCACCCATCAATGCCCAGTGCTGAGAGGTCAGTTTGGTCGGTGGCAGCTAGCCTCCAGCTGTGGCCATGTGTTGATGATTCGCAGCATTCATTAACATCAGCGCAACCCCCCCCCGTCCCCCTCTTTCCATGTGCCACCCCCGCCCCCCTGCCCCGGCTGTTGTCGATATGCCCACAGATGAAGAACGCCGCATCAGGGAATTCTATCAGTCGCGAGGACTTGACCGAGTTGTTCAAGCGGAAGGTGGGTGAGCGGATGACAGCGTGCTGTTGTGTTGGTGTTCGTGGCTGTAAGCGCAAATGCAAACTTCTCCCGTGCAAAGAACCTAGTTGTGATTGAATACAGCGGCACTCGTTGAGCGATTCGCTGTAACCTTACCGGTCTTGTTAAATGCAAGGAACCCTCGTTGCAGTCGTCTGTACAGCGTGTTGTAATTTTACTCTCCGTAGCATTGTTTTACAATTGTACATTTAAAGTATGTTGCAGATTTTTGTCAAGCATTTGCTTCTAAATATTCTTTATTTATGAATGACGTGATGTAACTGATTTTTCAAGGATCCACAGTTTTCAGTGGAGACACGAGCATAATTAATGTAAAGTGTCTGAACATTCCACAGTAACAGTACTTTAAAAGAAAAAGAAATCTAAACGTGTTTCAGGCGATGTCCCTCTTCATCGCACATAGAGGCCAGAGACGGGAGAGAGTTTATAACAGGATTGCACTCACGACCATGGGGCATCATCAGAAATAAAATTGAAAAATAAATGATGACCAATTTTTAAAATGGGTTGTGAGCAGTTCGGCAAGGGTAGTGCTTGAGTAACGGACAAACCCTTCGTCAATAAATTTAAAGTATTACTCAGTAACGCTTGGTATATTATGATAATAATTATTATTATTTATAACGTGTCCGTATTTGCTCAATGTCGAAGAGAGAGGTAACGACTCAGGCAAGAGGTTAGCTGGTGCCAACATTTTCCAGCACTGCATCCTGCTGTGAAGAAGGGCCATTGCCTGGAATATCGCCTGCTATGTTTATTTCATTTTAAAGCCACTGTGTTATTCACAAATGTGTTGAGTTACACATAATCCGGGTCACTGCTGCAATTGAGGCATTGTATTACGAATCAACGAGCCTGTATTTCAACTCCTGGTTAGATCGAGGGTAATGCTACTACACTGTCAAGAAACTGACAGTGGTAGCGATGATAATTATTCCGTGGGAAAGAAAAAATAATGAAGTAGTTCTAAGATAAGGTAAAGATGCCTTACTAGTATCCCAATTATTGCTTAGTACACGTGGCAGTTATATAATGTGTAAAGTGTGTTTTAAATGGTTGACTAAGAGGTTTTAGCGACTAAAAGTGGCTTGCTCTTAGTGACACGGTGCAAAGGCAACATGCACTGGACAGGTTCCATAGTGTAAACAGTTCAACGTGCACGCTTTAAGCAATGATACAGAAATAAAATAGGGAAGACTACACAGGATGACAAAGCGGCTGCCACATGTGAACACAACAGTGCAGAGTAAATTTAACAATAATAGCGTATCAGCATAAAAACTGTTATAAATAAATAATTTCAACACAACTCCGAGAGAACATGGTAACAATTTAGAATTTATTTACACATTCATATGGCAATAATACATTTATTATAATGTCCTAACAGTCATTGTTATCAGCACATTTACAACAGCAATTTGAATGTAGCATCTGAATGCATGTCTCGGTGTTTGACCTATAGACGGCTAGAAGCGGTATGTAGCGTGCTGGGGATCGTTGATGAGGGGGAATTCTAGAAGAGCGAGCGACACTGCTGCTGCACAGCCTAGCATGAAGCACCAGGCACCTAGAACCAACAACGCTGAGCCATGGGGGACTTCTGGGGATAGTAACCAACACCGACGACTAAATACTTGGGACATCTGGATCGGCCTCGCATTGCCGGGAACGCTAACGCCGCCAAATGGCAAATGACGGCTCGCGCGTCGGCATCGCGCTTACAGAGAGCACGGCGCTGGAGCAGACGTCTCCGCAGAGCCTGCCCTTTGACCTCTCCAAGGCGCACTACTACTGCTACGACGAGCTGGTGTGCCTTCGCCTGGAGCGGCTCAGGTGAGCGGAGGCGCGCCCGCCGGCCTCGCCGCGCGCACGCGCGCGCTCGTGGCGCGCCCAGCTCGCTCGTGGCGCGCGCGCGCCGCCCTCGCCAACGCGCGCGCCGCCCTCGCGGTGCACCCGCCGCCCTCGCCAACGCGCGCGCCGCCCTCGCGCCACATCCCGCGCCGCCCTCCCGCACACGATTCGGCTCGTCGTGGGTGGCAGCTCTCGGCGGCTCCTGTCCATGGTTTCTGGATGAGACGGACGGCAGGATTGTGAGCATCGATGGGTTTTATGTGAGGGTCCTTAACTAGAGCCGGGATGGTTTGTCGATTTACGTCAGGTTAATCGATTGATAATTGTAATCGACTCATATTTGTTGTGGTCCATTACTCAGACCCCTTTCAAAATGGGGGCCATCCCCCACATGCAGCTTCCCGAAGGCAGGACACCCCTTGTCCATTGTGAAGCAGCCGATGTTGCCACCAAAATCCGCCAGTCACCTCCTTCCAGTGGCACTTGTGGGATCACATGATACTTTTTTTTTCCTCCCAACAGTCTGAATGGAGTCTGATTTATTGAGTAATCAAACTGATAATTGGTAATCAGTTACTTAAAAAATCATGGCGTAGTTGAGCTGTTTAAAAAGTAGAGGATCGTCCGCTTTGACGAGTCAATCAGTTTTTAGTTTTAATTGTTAGGAACCGTTGAGCTATGTTGCTGTTTTTAACAGTTGTCCAGCAGGGAGAGGTAAGCAAGTCAATAGATAACTTGGACTATATCCAGGATGGGACGCCTGGCCACAGAGCACCGTGTGTAATTTAGTCTGCAGGCCCACAGGCAGCATATGTCTTTAGACTGTGGGCAAAAAGCCAGAGAAATCACACGGAGGCACAGGGAGAACATGAAAACGCCATTCAGACAGGGACCTGAGACATGAATCGAACCAGAGACCTGTGAGGTGGCAGTGCGTTATACTGCGCCACGATGCTAGATGAGCGTAGGCTTGATTTGTAATTAAGCACCGATACATCAGTTATAGCCGATTTTTGGGTTACGATACATGCGTGATTCTTTATTGCATACGTTGTAATGGGTCGTACTTAAATGGAATCCTAACCCCGAGTTTTGGCAGTTTGTCAAATTGTAACAATTAGCCAAATGCGTAATGGATAAAATATCTCATCTGCAGCAAATCTAGTTGCAGCGCTGGATGAAGGCCTTTACATCCTGGAGGTTGTTCGACCATACTTCACAATAGCAGTCGGTGCGAGATGCTGAAGAGAGTGTTTTCGTAGGAATGGAATAGATTACGCTCGCGGTCAATGGTTAGGAATTGAACTATGATCACCGCGTGTTATAGTGTATTGCGCAAATCACTTGGCCGCCGAGATTACTTTTAATTTATGGCCAGGTAAAAACCCATTGTCACCAGCATTAAGCGTGCGTGAATCGCAATGGGTGGAGGCGGGAGTTTGACCCGTTTTTTGGTTCGTATTATGTTAAATCCACGCCGGCTTACATGTCATGTGGGCGCATTTTTGCTAAAGCACCCACATAGAAATGAGTCTTTTGCTCCTGTGAAGTGTGAAAAAGAATTCCCCGCACGGCTGCATAAATGCAGCGTTGATCGGCAAAAACTATCCCGTTGCTGCAACCTTCCGAGGAAAGCTCCGCAAAAAACAAGTTGTTACTGTGGGGAGCGATCGAGCAGACAGTGCAAACGTATTTAAGGGGTGGTAATTGATTTAAGCGTTTTTGTGGTGCAGTCGGCGCGCGCAGATCGGGGAGATTTACCGCGTGTTCTGTGGGAGGCTGTTGGCGGAGTGCGTGATTGATGACTCCAGTTAAAGATGTTTACCGCACGCGTCTCGTGCGGGCACCGCAGTCTATCAGCCTATCGACCGGCCGCCCAACTACCGGGAAAAAGCCTGCGCTTAAGTGCAGCAGGCCGGCGCAAACGGGGGGGGGGGGGGGGGGGGCTGGGGGGGGGGTGGC
>JAZEWT010000017.1:4220519-4252404 GCA_036362905.1 Mordacia mordax | reverse complement strand
CGAACCCGGGACCTTCTTGCTGTGAGGCGTCAGCGCTAACCACTGGGCCACCGCGCCGCCCTGAAATAAATGCTTGCACTGCCAACAAGGCATGCTTATAATTTCGATGGTTCCTGCTCGTATGAGCCTCTGGACCAGCTGATTCCATCGCTCCCTGTGTGCTAAGAGCACAATAACTCAAGAACGCATGCTCAATTTTCCACAGCACCGTGTACTTGACGAGTACATAAAGGCGGTCAGTCATTTGCTCGGCCAAGCCTGAAGCCTGGCGTCACCCTTGGACCTCTTACACGTGCTCAGACTTTTACTAAATCTGAACTGAATATAGTCACAGCCATTCTGGGCACAGCACGCCTATAAACAGCGTTCCTACTCTCCCACCCACTGCACCCATTTTCTGCCCCAGGGAGCAGCTGATGTGTTACCTCGTCGATTTTATTTCACCAGTCTGACCTGTATCAAGTTGACAGTGCACCTGTGATGATCCTCTTACAGCAAAAGTTTGTGCGGTGTTCGGTGCGCACGACCGTATGCCAGCTGAGACAAGTCCTCACCAAGAAGCTGGGCGTGTGCCCCCCATCCCAGGTGCGTGCCGTGACACAACCACTCGTGCAGATACGTATTCGTGTCTGGCAATACACACACCACAGTAATCCCCACTCGTACACTGGAAATCCAATATTGGTAAAGAGTTTCTTCATTTGTCACGTATGGTGACACACAGACTACAATTTAGAAGTAGGAATTTGTTGGAAATAATGCGTCGCTGCCCATTTCCCCGTTACAATCGGGTTATGAGCAAGATATGCAACTCCTTGGGTATTTGGAGGCTCGTGTGATGTGTCTTCAGTTTATACACAATCACTTTTTAGGTAACCACAATGAATGCCGATGTTGGCCCAAACGGACAAATCCCAGATTATTTTCTGCATGCAATATTCTTCTGAGCACTAATAATTAAGCATATGACCATTCATAACCATCCTCCGCGATTCGCTTGTCAATTCAATAAAATACGACTGAAGTTTCATTTCTAGAACCTTGTTCGCTCCATTAACCTAAATGTAGCAACATACTTAAAAGTGTGATTTGCACAAATAAGCTGTTTGTGTGCGCACAATTCGACATGTATCGTGGGCATTGAAAAAATTATTTTCTTCGAATCACTGAATCGACGCATCACCATACGTATGGCCGGTAAAAAAAAGAGCTTATCAAAATCCTGCACAGCCCAAGCAGCGATGGACAGCGAGCATCTGAGAAGCACTGCCTCCCAAGCGACTTTGTTTTCCAATTGCCGCAATTTCACGGCATCGCAGACACGGCGCGCGACGTCTGCTGTGAAAATCGCGGCAGCAGAATGCAGTGGTGGCAGCCTCGCTCCATCAATCATTGAAACCCCCCCCCCCCCAATCTACGGTCCAGCCACGTATTCGCACCGTGACTTCTAGTTCATAGCACACGAACACAATGCGAAGACGCGTGCCGTTGCATTGTAACTCTCCAACTGAAAATGAGAGATGTATGATATTATGTGTACGTCCAGGTATTTGTACATTTCGAGGAAGAGTCGCTGGTGGACGATATGACACTGAAGGAAGTTTGGTTGACGTACTGGTATCAAAAGGCAAGTATTTGCTAATAGAGCTTTAAATTGTGCTGAAGCCCACTGTTTTAAAAGCTTAATGTACGATGCATCGAAATTCATGTCCATTTTTACTTCTCTTTCACAGCCTGCACCACTGCTCTTGTACTACAGTATTTCTGAAGGCCTCATCAGCTGATGACTGCTTCGGACTCAAAACAAATCATTGACCAAGGACAGAGTATTTCTTCTTGACATGGTAGTCACTAGAGCACTGAAGTGCCCTGTTCGCTTCCCAAAATAATATTTATTCGACATTAATTATTGCTGTGTGTGTGAGATTCTACAGCATACAGGTTGTTTGTTTTTGGCAAGTTGTAAAGCATCCGAGTACAAATGCCTGGCTGGATAGGTTTGGCACAAAAGCGATCCTGTTATGTACTCACATACAATCCCTGTCATCTGTTCACGGGTACTTTGGTCACATGACATTGAAATGTAAATAGCCAGCCTTGGTAGTTGCACACCTGACATACTTCTCTCTGGAAGGTAATTGTATATTTAAGTGCTGTATTATAATTCCAAATGGTATTTTTATGTATATTTTTGTATGTTATGAATATGTATCGGTGAAAGTTCCCAGGTTCTACCACATATACTACGGTCCAACTGCAGAGTACCATTGTAAAGTTATAATTGAGCGAAATGTTTTTCACTCCCAATCGTCTTACTGTCAGTATTACATATGCATCGGCTGACAGAAGCCATGTGATAACACTGGTCTAATTGCCTTGTCAACTAAACAAGCGGAATCTTATACTGTCCATTTTTGTAAATTCAAATATATATTTTAGTGTTAATATAATTGTTTTGCTATAGTAATATAAATAAAATAGACCACCGTGACATGGCAGCTTGAATCCTTCACCCGAAAAATTGTTTGCGTGAATAAACTATTTTTATTCAGGAAAAAAAAAAGGACTTGATGTGGGCAAGATTAAAATTTATACATTAATCTACACACCACTTGGTGTAATATCTGTCTCGCAGAGTGTCAGCACTGAATCAAGGGTGAGAAATTACACTTCCAAACGGCATGAGCGAGTCAATTTTACACACGAACAGCAATTAGTGCCAAAAATCCATATCCATACATACGTGAAACAGATGCATTATTCAACTACACTTATCGTTTGTGTCATTAGTTAATATACGAGACACAGGTGCATACATTTTATGTTCACAAAATGTATCCAATGGCTTAGCCAATGAAAAGAGAATGCTAACATAAGTTTACATGCACATTAAGTTAAGATTTTAACATGGTCAAGAGTGTCTTGCTAAAATATTGGAACCGTACAGTTTATCAGCCATGGTGATACCCAAACTTTTTTTTTTAAACATTCCCATCTGTAAAACAGGCTTTTGATGACAGGCTGCTGTTTAAAACAGATCGAAGTTAAGCACAGTTTATTGAAGACGTACAGCATTACAAACACAGCAGGCACATCAGTACCCTAGTTATCATGGACTTTACACATTAATGTACAAAAATAAACTACAAAGACCAAAGAAACTGCTTATGGTAACATTACACTGAAATCAGAAATCAGCTATCTATAGCATTCTAATAATCTAATGTCAATACATAAAGGGGAAAATATGCACTTTTGTAATTGTATGATGCACACAGATGACTGAGTAGCAAGCAGAGATGTTCAATACATGCCCCACCTCAATTTGTTAGGAATATTAATAGTCACGTCAGCAGAAAATCGGTATGGTTTAACAATAAATCCAAAGTCCGATTTCTCACTCAAGCAGCATTGAATGTGTTGAAATGCTAACAATAGTAGTTTGCAATTACATAAATTCATTGTTAATGAGTTGGGATTTGCAAGTCCTATCCTCTTTTTTTTTCCAAATACATGCATGAAACACGGATCAAGAGAACTGTAAAGCAAAGCTACCATATATGTACATGTAACAGTTTTCATTCAAACCGTTCTGAAGGACTGATGGTCTGAGTGGGGTATCCACTTGCACAAGAGCAAAGATTATTTACATGAAAAGAAACAGAGCAAAAGCTGCATGCAATCCACTAGAGATGTCCCAGTCCAGCAGTAGCCAACAGTCACACAGTGAATTTACAACACACGCGCGCGCACACACTAAAAAATAAAGTACAAAAAAGAAAATGTAATCTATACACAACTAAACTAATATTAAAACAAAGATGGTACAGAGTGAATCATTTAATCCGTAGGAACACTGCTGTCATTCTATAATTTTTATAATACCTGCATACATTTGTCATTTAATTATAATGGCAACGACTGAAAAGGGCAGCAATGAATTTAGTTGGGCCTTTGGTTAATGACGTAACAGACTTTTATTCAATTATTTTTTCAAACCACTTTCCCTAAAGACGAATTATAATTGTGCTCAGCAGTCAGGTTATGATAAATATAGTATTAATGGTCAAGTTGGACAAACATGATGACATACAAGCTGGCTTCAACATGAAATCATAGCAGCATCCAATACATGTTTGTAGGTCAAAACTGCCAAACACCTGGTGACAAAGATGCCATGTAGAATTAAAAAAAGAAACAAGATTTATTTACACAACCAAACACGACCTTAACTAGTCCTATTACAAAGCAATTTCACAATAGCTACAAGTTTCCCAACTTATACTTGAGGCTGGTTTTCAAATGCCACAAAAAAAGCAGCCATGAAGTCAAGAAGACAGGGTTGGGGCAAGAGCGTTGACATACACCGAGATGTAGGTACATAGTTAAGTGTTGAACTGTGGCCGTAGTGATAGATCCATCAACTAAACTCTTCTGGCTGCTCACCGTGTCACCGTATTTAGCTGGGAGCCTGGCACCAGCCAATGCACTTGCGCCAAGATGTCCCACAAGTTAGCAGAGGTCAAGCTTCAGTGTTGGTCGGTTTCATCCAGAATCCCTCAGTAAATTCAAAAGCCTACACAATGTTGTCGATAGCTTACTTATCTATCACCAAATTATCCAGGAAACTCCTTCAGCATCCCTGGAGAGAAAAGGACACAATTTGGTCAGGTCAGGAACCAACTTCATGAGCAGGTGTAATTTTTTTTGTAGTACGGCTATTAGATGCATGTTTTATATAATATAGAACAAAATGTTTTTTAAAAGATTAACCAGTGCTTTAACATGACTGCATCGAGGTATCGGTCATACGTAAAGAAATGCAACTCAATTTACAAAACTTGCGTTGTATTTTTGTCCATAAATTGACACCGTTTCTCATTTCGCTACATTCATTTAGTGTACATTCAGCCACTTAACGACAATACTGTTCGAATACAAATGACACCGAGAGCGCGGTTCGCCGGTGAGGGCCGTGCGAGTGGTGGGAGACGGACCTGCGGTTCGTCTATCTGGAGACGTAGGTGTACGTGCGTGACGGGGAGCGGGCCGCCTCCGCCTGTGCCGCCGGCACGTTGAGGAAGTCCCAGATAAGGATGGTGTCGTCGTGCGAACTGCTCACGATTTGGAACTCGTCGAATTGCAGACGGAACACACGGCCGGAGTGCTCCTGCAGTGCCACAGTACCACGCAGCAGAGAAGGGGGGGGGGTGTGTGGGGGCAGCGATGGGGGTAGGGAGTACCGCGTGCGTCACAAATGTACACTGCGCTTGGGACCACCCTGCTGCGATTGCAGCACAAACAGGCAAAGTGTACGATTCATCTTGTTCACATCCAACGCTTAAGTCAATCTTCTGCTAGACGAGGGCCTCCCAATGCAATGAGCGTCTTGGGGGTTGCTTGACCATACTTAACCATGCTGATGAGTGTATGTTGGTAAAAGTGACCAGCACAGATGCGGCACAGAAGTATAGTACAATATGTTTCTGTACTGCCCTCTGCTGCCCCACAAACCCTATGACCACCCGTTTATGCACTGTGCTCAATCATTACAGCACTGCCCAGACTGAACCCTGCATTGCTCTCGAGACCTAACAGGCTTGGGGGCATTCCATATTATTTGACCACAGGTAAATCACTGCACCAAAGCATAATGCTATGTGCTTGATGTATAAAATCATGGAAAAGGTGACATTCCACTAAGCTAAAATAACAAAGTACATATTTTGAAGCAAGATGAGTGTTCCGTAAGATAGGCAATACAATAATCTCCAAAATAAGACATCAGCACACGCTGCAGTGAAAATCTCACGCCAATTTCTCTGCACATCGCATAGCGTACGTAATAATGACTCGTTCTTAAATTTACCCCGTTTCGTCAGGAATGTAAACCAACGCCACATGTTTCTTACCACCAATGTGCGTAAGCACAGAGTGCCGGCCGGCGCTCGTGGATCCAGGGCAGCTACCAGGTCCCACACTTTAATTTTACTGCACGCCACAAACAAACATTGGCATTTGTTGAGTGTTCACGTTGTACAATACAAGAATTGCTCTTAAGAGCTGCGAGTTTTGAACAGTTGTGTCAAGGGATCCTCCTATCCCCTGACATTTCACCCACCATGTTGGGAGGCATCATCAGGCTTCTGGAGGAACGCTCGACAGGGATACCCGAAAGTACAGCGCTTTAGAGCAGTCAAACATCAAGCCGCGAAAACCTACATCATTACATTGTACAATATACTCTGTCCCTCCATACCTCGTTATAATTTCATATTAACATGTAACGATGCTCGGTTCAGTGTTACCGGTGAACAATGTTGTTTATGAACAACTTGGCTGAACAAGCATTTCCCTGCGCACATCACCCCATAATCCTCCAACACTTTCAAACAGCCAAACCAGTAGCCTCAATCGTACAACCGCTTCCACGTGAAAAATGACCCACACTCACTACGTACACAATCGCGTATAACAATGTGTCTCCATGTAACTACTCAGTTGGCTTTAATTTATATGGAGACACATTTGCCTATGATACCCATGATCCTCCACAACAGTGAATGTTATTTGTTCTATGAAAAACAATTACACATTTGTCACAATCTATGGCGTCGTGGGACACAAGACGATGGAGAGACAGGATGGAAAGGTAATCCAGCGTGTTTTCATTTTCTACGACGGCGCTTCAAGCGCATCACCAAAGACGACGCGTACGTCTCGTCGACGCACGCCGCCCAAAGCGGACGCGCTACGCACCCGTCGTAAGCGCCGCTCACGATCCTCTTGTTGTCGAAGCGGATGCACCGTACCAGCTCCTCGTGGCCTTCCAGCACGCGCAGGCACGCGCCGCACTCGATGTCCCAGAGCCTGCGTGGGCACAAGCGGCGGCAGAGACGCGCCAGCTCGAGAATTCCAAAACGAGGTGGCGGCGACCGAGGCGTGCGCGGTCGCTTATTTTCGGTTTGCGGTACGCACGTTGGGCATAGCGCGGTGAAAAAAAAAAGAGGGTAAAAAATAAAAAGGGCACAAGTGCAAGCAATTATGAAGTAAAACCATGACCCGAAATTGTATTGAGTCGCAAAGTTGGACTCGGCATCCAAGCATTCGCGTAGTGAGTTGGGTCATCGTATCCTTGACTGAACTGAAATCATTCGCCGGCTTCTTGAAGTTGAGATTGAAGCAGGACCGAACATTTGAAAGCCCAACTCCACAACTGGCTCATCAGGAATGGTGGCCTAGGTAAGAAGCCCAGAAAGCTACCCTTTTGAATACATGGATGGATCGGTGGTTTGCTCACTGTGCTATGAACATGGTCCCCTAGGTTTGATTCCTGGCCAAAGCTAACGTCAGTGGTGAGTGGACATCGGAACGTGTCCTTGTACCCTAAATATATATTCTAATAGCACCTTCTGTGCAGATACACAGTTATTGCTTAAAACATTAGCCTGCCACGTGTGTGGTAAGGGAAGTTGGTTAGGTGTTGTCAGACTGTTCAAGAACAAGAGTGCAAATGCAGTCACTCGCGTTGTGTTGGGAAGGCAGAACGAAATGGCTGACTCACCGGATAGTGTTGTCCGACGAGCCGCTGACCACCAGCCGGTCGCGGTACTGCAGGCAGGCAATGCCGCGCTTGTGTCCGTTAAGCGTGCGCACAAACTCGCACGTGCTCGTGTTCCACACCTTGACACACACCCACGCCATTGCGTTCCTTAATACGGGGATGGGAATCCTTTCCCTCACTGAAAGCCTAATGTCAGGGCCTTCAAATTCCTTCAGTATGTCACACAACACACCTGACATTTTAAAATTTCCATTGCAGTGACATGAGGGAGATATCGCGCAGAAATTAGAAACACCGTTTCCCAGGCTGAAACAATTCTCTGGTACACGATTGCTGCGACAAAAACTCTTGCAGTGATGGATAAACGTCGTTTGCAGGTTGTTTCGAAGCGGTAGGCCTCGTGTGGCTGACAGCCATAAGAAATCCAAGTCGCAGCCGATAGATCTCCTACCCCCGCTGAAGAGGAGCGACAAAACGTCACCTCCACTAAGGAGAATGCGGGCTGCCCAACTTTTATAGTATGCACATCAACACAGCCTGTACGGTTCAATTAAAGAAAGATATTTTACTTTTAACTGCAGACTGCGTGATATCTAATGGCTGTGCCTAATGTGGTCTCTTTGGAAAAATAGATAGGCCACATCATTTTGCTGCACAGAATGGGGTTTTTAGTTTTACCCCGGTAATATTAACAGATATTTTTAAATCAAGTGGCTTCTGTTTTTACAGCACGTATACGTATCGTAAAAATAGGATAAGTAGGCAGAGGAACGAAACTAGAAGCAATTTAATTAGAATGAATAATGGCTTGTACATTGTTGGGCAATGTATGAGGGAATAAACAAGTTAAGTGCTATACATGCTGTGCATTTAATAAGCTCAGATATTTAATATTTACGTAGTGCAGTATATTTTAGTTACAACAGAGCCCTCTTGTGGCCAAAATAGGGCATACATTTCTATAGGTCATTTAGAGCAGGGAGAACAGCAGGTAATGCTTGTGGCTTCCTCAGCCATGCTATTACTTTATAAATCACTTAAATTAACATGAGAACAGACATCATCACTCACAGTAATGATGCAGCGGAACAGTGGCAGTGTTAAAATACTGTGTCCTGAAGTTGGTGACAAGTTCAATTCCTGGTCAGAGCTAAAGTCGGTGGTATACGGAACCATTTGTAGTCTCCCCTCCCCCCTTCCGAAATTCACCAACCTGTACTGAGCTGTTTGATGAAGTATAGTCAAACAATTTAACTGATATGGCGTAGTGAGCCCTTCATCTAGCAGTGGATTGACAACGGGCTATATAGATTTGAATTTTTCATCATTGCAAACGTATTGGATTAAATTCCATGCACAAATTAAATGTCCCTGGCACACGCTCATTAAAAAGATCAGGGATAGTAATTGCAGCATTTGAAGAGCCAACTGCAGTTCAATACAATGTGTGACCTGACCTATACAGAGGCTAATTCTCGAAAATAATGCCTTCCCCTGACGACGGATCGGCAAATTGCATCTGTAAATCTGGGTGGATAGATTTCCAGCAGTATAAATGACTATTTAGCTAATGGTTAAGACAATTACAATTGTGAAAGGTGTCTATTTTGGTGTTATAAGATCTGAACACCTGTATAATTGCCAGTAATGGTAAAAACCTTTTCTACTCGTTACGTATGTCCACTGGCAAAAGTACCCATAGCTTAAACAGCTCGACCTGAGCTACTAAGCATTGATATTGCATTGTCCTGAGCTGTCTGCCTTTTGGTATCATCTGGCTAACACTGACAATCAGGCTCAAAAGAAAGCCATGTCTGGTGTAGGCCACTCAGTTTGAAAGACAATGTTTCGGTTATCAAAGCTTCCTGTTTGCATATTTCGCGACAAGTATGCGTGGCTTTTGCAAACGATACACTTTGTGAAAGGTGTCTATTTTGGTGTTTCAAGATCTTAACGCCTGTATAATTGCCAGAAATGGTAAACACCTTCGCTACTCATTACAAGACAATTACATAGTTGATCTGTGAGCTGCACACTACGTGACAAATCGACAAATTCTCGCAAACAAACCCACATCTGTGAGCCGTTTCAATGGCCATGCCTAGCACAGAAAACACATTTAGCATAACATAAGCATTTATCATCATCAGGCGATGAGCTGAGCACATCTGATGATGCTGTATAAGTGGGAGGGATGTGCAATGATTTTTACAACAGAATTTCAAAGCCAATCTCTCCAAATTGGAACACTTACGGAGTAGCTATCAGCATGTTCCAGTATATCGCTTTGATTGGACCGTGGCCACATGTGCCTGCCCTGGGTGCAGCTTGCCACTCAACCTTGCCTGCCCTGGGTGCAGCTTGCCACTCAACCTTGCAGCACCTCTCAGACGAATTCTTCAAGCCAGACCCTGCAGAGCTAGGGCCTGCGGGCCACATTTATTTTTTGTAAATAAAAATACTTTCGAAATATTTTTTTTTAAATACCATCAATTACCAAAGACTTGAAGACTGGTGTTAAATATTGTGTTAAAATAAAATTGGTTCTCAAGATAGATATTTGCTAAAGAGGACACTAATTGTGGTATTGTTCAAGGCAGCGTCAACATTTTAGACACTGACGAATTATGATTGCTTCAAAAAGGTGCCTTCTCGGGACAGCCGTGTCGATTGCTCTCTCTCTCCATCGCTGCGGCTGTCCGGAGGAAACAGCTGTTCGAAGCAATCATCATGCATCGAGCTGTGAAAACCTACACCATTACACACAGACGAATCTCCGTTGTTATATAGATGTGAAATATCAGCACATTAACAAACAGGTAGTTCACCACACCGACGCGGTTCCCCCAAAGACTTGAAGACTGGTGTAAAATATTGTTAAAATAAAATTGGTTCTCAAGATAGATATTTGCTAAAGATGACACTAATTGTGGTATTGTTCAAGGCAGCGACAACATTTTAGACACTGACGAATTATGATTGCTTCAAAAAGGTGCCTTCTCGGGACAGCCGTGTCGATTGCTCTCTCTCTCCATCGCTGCGGCTGTCCAGAGGAAACAGCTGTTCGAAGCAATCATCATGCATCGAGCTGTGAAAACCTACACCATTACACACGGACGAATCTCCGTTGTTATATAGATGTGAAATATCAGCACATTAACAAACAGGTAGTTCACCACACCGACGCGGTTCCCTAATAGTGGATATCTGAGCTTCAGGAATGAATGCTGTACTCTAAGTCTTTTAAACAGATGTGCACATCTTTTACTCTTGAATAGCAACACTAAACCATACAAATCCAAAAGGTGCCTTAAGCTGACATTGTGTGGACATTCCTTATACTGCCACGTGCAGTAAGGTTATTCAACGACATAAACATGTGCTGGCCATCATCACATATCAGAACAAACGTGCCATCAAAAGGCATCTGCACATAATGCACGGAGACCACTAATCTTTATGTCGTGAATAAACGTGTCCAATCCGATTTGTTCACTTTGCCGTCGGGTCACATGCTCAGTTCTTGTCACATCTCTCTCATTTGTACCACATGCTTGAAGATCGCTCACCTCGCTAGTCTGCGTCCCTTCATGACTCACTGAGCCACACCTCATGACAGGCCACTCCTCGGGCCCTCGCAGGGCCACAGGCCACCAACTCAACAACCCTGACGTGTATAATCTAAGTGAGAAACGTTACGACAAACATTCCTGCTCTCCGACAGAGCCGTTCCCTGTTCACCACACACAGGGTGTGGCTACTTCTTCCATTATATGAGGTATCACAGCCCCAGCAGGGTCACCCCAATGTTGTACATCGGTGTTATCTTATCGGGGGGGGGGGGGTTGATTCCCTTCCCCCAAGACCTTACAGAAATGCTCTGCAAATATGCAAACTTGTTCCTGGGAGTTGGAGATCAGATCATCATTTTCCCCTTTAAGAAGGGTAATCGGTGCAGCATTGCAAGTCAACCTTTCGATGAAATTAAAGAGTGATTTTGATCACGGATAACCATAACAGCACCTGTGGGAATGCACAACGTGACAGCCTTCACTGTGCTGCCCACTTTTCGGTAACCGTGCCAACTGACAGAAACACCGACTCACTCGCCCCGTGGGCTTTCAGCAGCGAACTCTATTGCAAGGCCCACAGCCAAACGCAGCCCTTGGTGGCCTAAAGTGCGCCCCCCAATGTGCAGCTCTAGACAATGCACGTACCTTAAATAGGTGGCATCATGTTACATTCTTGGTTTCTAATAATTAAGCTTATATTGTTTCATTGGACCTGTAAGACTTGCATTTAGTTAAGATGGCTGCTTTATGACCTAATTGCATTTGAGGATTGTATCCTTTAGTCTTGCTAGCGGTACGGTGGCTCTTGCACGGATCTCTTATCGGCGAATGCGTCAACCCTGTGGAAAGTAGCGACCATCGACCGCCTTGGCGGTATTGCCTTTGTGTCCCTGCTGACCTTGATGGTGCGGTCTCCGGAAGCCGACACGATGTACTTGTCATCGAAGTCGACAACATTGACGGCGGCGCGGTGCCCGACGAGGACGCGGCGCAGCGATATGTCGGTGGGCGAGGCAAGGTCCCACACGGCGATGGACCGGTCCTTGGAGCAGGTGACCATGAGGCCGTTGGTGAAGCGGAGGTGCAGCACCGCCTCGCAGTGGTGGATCAGCGTGTTCACCATCTCACCCGTGTTGACATCCCACACCCTGGCACGTGCGCACCGTCATCGTCAGGGTGGCGACACGATTACAACAGCCGCGCCACGCACCACCCAAAGAATGCCCTTGACGTTCCGAGTCCCCGATGCTGGGTGTCTTTTTCTGTGCGGAGTTTAGTGTGTTCTCCCTCGCACCGTTCTTGGTGGGTTTCCCCGCGTTTCTCCCATAACTAAAAAAATATTCACTCATTAATCTACAACCTTAACACATAGAACACAAGTGTCTGGCAAATTCTGATGCCGGTCAGCGACATGGCTGCCTTCTCCCTGCCCTTCTGCAGCTGCTTCAACATTGACCAAATACTGTGCTGCACGTTATAAATTGTGAGTTTAATTTTAATAGCCGGTCACAGTAGATCCACAGCTGGACAGAGAGCTCCTGGAAAGCTTCGTCGTCACTCCTGGGTGCACAATGCAACAATGCGCCTACCTCCTACACACAGGCAAATCGCATCGCTCTATTGACGGTAGACATTGTCCCTCTGGCTGCCACGTCATTATTCCGTCACAACCACACCCATCACCCCCCCTCCCCTCCCCCCCCCCGTGGTGACACGTCCTGCCCAAGCACTCTTGTTTTTCACGCAGGAGTAATGTGTTAAGGGGTGTGCCTGATGTTTGTGATTAGGCCTCTCTCGTGTACGGCTGGATGCGTAGCAATCTATAAGCCTACGACCAGATTAGCTGGGAAATTACTTCAGTTGATGTGCAATGGATTGCAACAGTGCTTCTCACTGCTGGTTGCCGTTTCCGCAATCGCATGCGTAGGTTGTGTTTTTTTTTACATCTGCTCGTGATGGCAGTGTGTGGACCTGCCTTCAAATGTGCACTTTCCATGTTAACTCTGCGTATTGTGTTAGTGGTCATGCAATAAAGTAATAATAATAATAATTGCATTTCTAGAGTGCTGTCCACCCGAGGGTCACAAAACGCCGCACAGAGCTGCGGAGAGAACAGCATGTCAATAACAACGACATCAGATCGGCAAGTCAGCAAGAATAAAAAAAATTGGAGTTTTTTTTTCTTCTACACAAATCCGAGCTGTGGAGAGAACGGCCTGTCAACAACAACATCAGGACGGTTCAACTGAAAGTGCAAGAGTAGCAATGAATGATAGGACATAAAATAAACAATGTTAAAAAAATATAATTCTTTATCAAACAAGGAATAAATGTTCAGAAAAGTACTATAGCAATACAATGATAGAGAACTTTGCAGGGGTAAGTTCATGATTTTTGCAGGCCTGATTGAGAACCACCGATAGGACCTTCATAACTAAGCTATGGCTTATATGTGCAAATCAAACGTCACATAACCAGGTGGCAGCCCAGCTGTGAAGAATAAGGCATGTAATAATTAATCGATTAAAATGGATTCTTTTGCAATTAAGGCATGACTAGTTGCTTGTAAACAGTTCAAGTGACGTATAGATCATATGAAATACATTTACTTGATTATTTTCCTAGACAAACGCAATATATGTCATGTATATGCAAATTCAATGCTTAATTTAGAATTCGGCTAACACAGCACAAAAGGTGAAAACGATAGCGCAACAATAAAAATGAGACAAGAAATCTATGCCTAGGTATGTTAACACGTAACATGTGTCTGTTTAAGTCATGCCTTGTATTCGGTGATGCTGCTCGGCAGCGGCGCAAGCGCACAAATATCAAACAAACTGAGCGCATTTGTCGATAACACTGCCTTAATAAATAGGTGACATTTTGGGCAATCGCCTTGCTTGGGCAATAGCCCTTCTTCACAGCAGAGAGGCCAAAGAGATAGTTTATTCAACCTGTTGGGAAGGTGGTGAATCATAAGGGACGTGTTTGTAAGCTTTCACATTCCATTTTCAAGCTTTCAAGCTCCGTTTACGGAACGGTTCTTCATCAACGACAAACTCAATGTTATTGCCGATCACGAATAACAGTACTTACCTTACGGTGGAGTCGGAAGAGCCCGTGATAATCACACGGTCATCGTACTGGAGGCACAGCACTGACCCTGTGTGTCCAGTCAGGACCTTCTTGCACTCCAGTGTCTGTTTATCCCAGATCTGGTGAGATGAATGAAGCACAGAAACGGTGTCAAATCATTTTTAAAGACAGATTTCAAAACAAAAACACTATTATAAAAACGTGCAATATTTCTAATTGTACACAGACAACGAAACAAAAAAACCTTTGAAAACGTGAACGCGATAATTAAATTAAAAAACCATTACACATCAATACCCACAAATGGACATGCTCTATGTGCCGAGGGATAAAGGATGAGAGAAAAATTATTTACACTTCCAGACCAAACCTGGTCACTGCACTCCAGGTGACGAATATTGCACACACCCTATGAGTGACGTTCATTGCAATGGAATCAAAAAAGTCCTAATTTTCAGGTGAAATCTTGCCAAATTAAGGTCATACCACACTTTTTTACGATTTTTTTGTGCGATCATTGGGTGACCAGACTGAGACCATCGACTTTTGTTACTGGACAGAAAATTATTTAACCGGGGGGTGGCTGCCCAGATTTTACCGAGGTTCTCGACTATACTGGCGTAGCGTTCCTGACCCCTGGGTCACTTGGCCATCTCACTAGTGGTGTTACCTTAATGGTGTTGTCCCTGAGGCCGCTGACAATCTTCTCGTCGTCGTACTGCAGGCAGTAGACACCCTTGCTGCTCTCACTTCGGCACTGAATGCGCTGAAGGTTGTGTCGACCGCACCTCCAGTTTGACTCTATCGTCTGAAAAAATCCAAAAGCTATCTTAGGTGTTCATGTTTACAGCTTTTCCAATATGATACTTCCCTCAATGTAGTCGTGTGTGTACACCTACAGCCCTTGTGTAAATCCACTGCTGGAAGAGGGCCTTGCCCATGCCATGTAGGCTGTGGGGGTTATTTGACAATACTTTACGGTGCTGGTTTGGAGCATGGACACTCAAACGTGACAATATAATAGCATGGATGTTGCTGCACTGCTACCGGCTTACCACTACGTAGCACTACCACACAGATACCTAGAACTGCCAGGCACCCATGCAAGCACTAATCATACGCATACCTGCTTATCTTCCCAGATCTGACGAGATCAGGTGTATCGGGTGGTTTGTTAATAAGCCATGTATTTCTAACAAAAGTTTCACATATATACGTCTAAGACACATAATAATATATTCAAGTGATACAAATTTTTGTTCGACAAACCTCAATGTCCCCAATAATTTTGGGGTAAAGGGCCCTGTAGAAGGAGTTGGCTTGAGGTGGGCCACCGTTCGGCCAGTTTCTGAAAAGATACAAGCACCTGGAAAGAGATGGGAGTGTGGAAATGGGCAAAATGGTCACCAACTTTTAAAATTACATTACTATTATATTAAGGAGAGGCCTAGAAGAAAGTTTGGGAAAAAATCCTTGCAATCTTTTATTCCATGACAAGCTCTCATGCATTACCTTGCCCTGGGAATTTTCATTCAACATTTTAATATAGCAAATTTTTCTGCTCCGTAAAATAAATGCAGCAGAAAGTTTTGCGGAACACTACATATTATGAGAGACTGTCAAATTGTCAGCTTTATTGTAGCCTTTTGCGGTATGCAATGAAGGATGAGGCAATTTTAAACAGCTTTCAAAGCAGTGACATTTTTAATGCAAGGCTGTCAAAGAAGGTCCAGGCGATATTGAGGCCATCTCAGCAGGGAAAGTCCTGCTTGCGGCCCCCACATAAATAAAAACGTAATAAGGGTCTTGTGCTGCATGCTCTATGGGGGCCTGTTTTGTCCTGAGACAAATAACCAGCTGGAGGAGTTGAAAAAAAATCATAATGTTGAGGCCCCCTCCTTGAGCTATTAGTCCCATTAGTGTCCACTAAGCCTGCAGGAGGTGGTGTGCACAGCTGGCCCCAGGTAAGCCATCAGTAAGGCTCCCCATTTGGACGAGCACAGACATGCGTATACTCACACGCGTACAGGATAAATTCGCTCGCCTCTGCAGAAGCAGTGTAAAGAAGTATAGCGTACAATATAAACGCTAAGTTTTCTTACATAACTGTACATGTATCGATTCATATAGAGTACATTACCCTAGCTTATTGCATAATCTGACGAGGGATTGTTTTTTTATGGCTCTACATCAGTTATTTAGGGTTAGGCAAACAGCTCGTTGTGAAGTAATTATTTTTTTCTATTTCATTTACTTTAGTTAAATTGGTACCCGTTTTAAACACATCAACAGCTTGGAATATACTTGGAAAATGCAAAATGAAAAGCATCTATCCTACACATTACACCACCTGATGTAATTTTAAATGAGACACGCGTGTGAATAATTGAACCTAAAATGTAATTAAATAACTACATTAAATCACACGGAAATAAATTTATAAAATCGCATTATAAAATGTTAATGTTATTAAACATTAACAGCCTTTCGTGACCAAAAAAGACTATTTAGAGTGCAATCAATTATTACCTTATGGCTGTGGGAAATCTAGACGAAAAAAAGTTTGGTGACTAAAGCATATATCTGGCAGTGTTGCTGACCAGTCATAATATTCAATCTGCTGTAATGTCTCGAGGCACACCCAAACATACTGCAAATCTCCCCAAATGCAGCAGGATTCATTCTACCAGATACATTTTCATAATTACGTTATGCTCACGCATACAGAAAGAGCACCATATGTTACAGGACATCTTGAAAGAACTTCCCATAAGGGTCTGTGAATAGCTGGCAGTCGTTCAGAGCTATCCATGTGGCATGTGCAGAAAGTGTAAAGCTCAGCTGCAAAAAAAAAACCCAGACATGAAACAGAGCATCAAACATTCTGCTCGACTCACGGCTGAAGCTTTTTTCCCCCAGTTCCCTGCATTCCCCCTCCCTCCAACACCTTTGGATTCACAGCCATGCTTCTGTTCCTACCTATGACATCACTTGCCAGTGACATCTTGACAAATGCCAGAATAAATATTTTGTACCTAAAAACATTTTTTTTTTGCTACAGTATAAAAAAAAATGCTCAGCTCTCTCTTAATACAGCCAAAGGGTGAAAGAAAGTACCCATTTAACAGGTTGGCAGCTGCAATGCAATGGTTCAAACTCTTCTTGCGAGTATTGATTTGCAATGTCTGATGCGGGAGCGTTTTGTAGAGAACGCAAACTGCTGATTGTATACTCTCGAGAGTTGAACTTGTAATGAAAGACGTACATGGCATTAACTCCTTAGATGGCAACATCCAAAAAGTAAAGCACTGTGTTGAATTCACGCTCACATTTCTACTTCTGAAAGCGTTTAGGCTGGGAACACGTGTTTTTTTCCCCCTTTTCAATAAACCGCTGAATTAAATGTTCTGCACACCATTTTAGCGATGGGGGTTTTTGACCATATTTTAAACCATGCTGGTCATTAAGGGTTGGTAACGGTGGGGGTCGGGGGAAGATATCCAAAGAGTACCTTGCAAATATTATCCACAACCAGGAATAACAGTCAGGTAACCAAGTTGACACTTTAGGTGCCACGCTTGGATGTCACTATGAAGTATAGAATGTTCTCTAGACTATACATCATGCACACTTGCAAACTTGCACAAACATCACCGTTATGTCACCTTACGAATTTTAAGAAAATGTACAAGTGCCATCACACATTGGTGAGATGCAATTGTGTCTAAGATATTGATATATTTTCTTCTATGTTATATACACATCCATTTCCCAGCATGTCAGACACATGTTTTTACAAACATATATATATTATTTGATTCCCAAGGATGACTGCTGACAAAATCCCTGTCCAAACTTCAATAGTTTACAATGTAATTTGGATTTAAATAGTATTTCAGCACAGCTAAATCTCAAGACACTGTGCATCATGGAGATCTGCCATATAGAAAGATCGATATAATTTGTTCATAGATAGGAAATGAAAGAAGAGTCACAGGCAGATGGAAAGGGAGAGTTGGGTCGAGACTTGATTCAGATAATAAGAAGGCTAGAGGAAGAGAGTTCCAGACTACAGGGGCAGCATCAGAAAAGGAGTGATCTACAACTGATTGGGCATTATTAGACAGTATTGAGCAAAGGCCTTGGATACTATAGCGGATGTGGGAGCATAGCACAGTACAGCAGTGGATTTTTCTGCTATCCAGCATGGGGATTCCACAAACGTGAAAGTAAGTTAAATTTATCACCAGTACAAGTCCTATCACAACGCCCCTTCCCACCAATAATGTACCGAACGCTTCGGTCACTTTTCGCACCACTACACCATACTGAACCATACTGGCTAACTTTCACCTCTGGGAGACCCTCATCCAATAGCAGACTCACACACGGAACTACAACATACACTGCAGGGCTGAGACGGTAAAGGGGATAAGCGAGATTCCACCGGTCGCACGTACCAGCCCCTCCTCTCCGACAGGCCTCTCCAAAGTGAGTCGGTGCGCACCATGCGCTCTATCAGCTTCTTCCACAGCATGCCGTCCGAGATGACGCGGTACCACTCCTTGCACACCAGCTCAGCCGCACACAGCGAGCGGGCGTCCAGGTACGACAGGATGTTCTCCGCCAGGTGGTCCAGTCCTCGCGCTGCAAGAGAGTTGCAGCGTGATAGTGCGCCAGATATTACCCACCGCCTACGCGTTCCCTTGAACCGCACAGCTGTTCCACTTCATTAGGTTCTAAATTGTCTCCAAATTGTGGTGTCGTTGTCATGTTACAACGAGACAAATATTCGGCTCAGATCTCTAGCAAAGGCAGGCACAATGAAGCAGGCACTAGGGCTACCTTTAGAGATTCCTTCGAGTGACGTAAGGTCTAAACAGAAAGGAGTAGCACTTTCCCACCCACCTGGCTACAGAGATGTTTGTTACGTGACATTTAAAGTGAAGGCTTTCGAGACCAATATATTATACATAAGTGTTCTTTGCTGAGGACACGTAAAGATAATTGCAAATAATGACATCTTCACTTATTTATAGGTGCCCTAACCCCAAAACACTAGTAACACGGCAGGATAACTGATATTTTTAACTCTCAGAGCTAGACTTTAGCCAAATTAAGTGCGAAACCAAATTTCAGGTGATGGGGTTTTTTGTTGTTACAATGATTAGTGACTGGGCTGAGGCCGTCAACGCACTACACTTGAGCACTTGGTTGAATCAACTAAACAAGGTGACCCATGACCTGCCATCTGACCACCTCTCGTTGCTTAACAGCTTTGCTATTTGGACTACATCCGAGTTGGCTCCAATTAATGCAGAAAAATTAATGTGTTCTAAATAACCAGAATTGGTTAGCTACTCGTCAATAGCTGAAATCAAAGTAAACAACGATAGTCACAAATACAGAGGTCACATTTGTTACAGTGAAACAAACTCAACGCTTATCCAATTTATCATTCAGTTGCTCTCCAGTTGAGATTTTTTTCCACACTCATAATGTGCAAGAGTACTATAATTAATGTGAACTGTGCTCCATTAAGAGGGTCTTACTGTTAAATTATATGGACTACGCATTATATAATACCCTCGCACGACCGGATTGGAATAAACCTGTAATTCAGAGCTTTAGACAATTAATCACATTTCTCTTATATCGTTAGGCCTTTACCCTATATAAATATATGGCTGTGTTGAACCCACACAAAAAATTTCTATTCTCCATTTTCGGAGACAATACAGGAGCATTAGACATAACACGCCAATTTGATAATGTTCGAGCGCAGTCCCTCTCTCTCCCGTACCCCATGCTGGCAACAATCAGCAGCCACTGCTGCCTGTCAGAGAAGCCGAGGGCCCAGTGGGACCCTAATGAGACAAATGAGTTCTTAACGCAACACATGCACCTATCAATTCTTCAGATGTTATTGGATTACAATGATTACGGCAAAAGCTAACAGATGGGGTGTCAACGCGCATGTCAGTTATCTGCAAGGTCAGCCGGCAGCCTGTAGATGGAGCACTGGATTGCACGCTGACAAGCGCTTGCATCCAAATATCGGCCAACCCTCGCGCCCTGTGCTCTTGATGCAGAGATGTGGCTCGCCAAGCACCGGTACAGAACGGAATTTTATTAGCAATAGCCTGCGGCTCCTTCAATACCTACGCCAATATGTGCCGAGGCATTAGATCAACATGTCAATAAACTCTCGGGGAAAACATAATTACTCGCAATGTGGACTTTTGCATGATCACCAAGTGCAGTTAGGGAACCGTAAAAAATGCAATACGCTCTAGCACCAACGGACAGTTTAAATGTTTTCAGATTATTTGTGCCCACCGGGCATTTTATGTCCCGAAAGGTCAGGTAAATTGTGCAATGAGAATTAAGTCATACTTCGCAAGAATAGGCGTATGCATGTCCACAAACGTTCACCGCAGAGATGTTAACTTCGTACATTGAAACGCTTTCCTCTTTATCAGGTATTTGCAGGAAAAAAGAAAGTCCTTCATAATCATAACAATGGGTGCATGGTCAGTGATGGTCCGACAGTGACATAGAGCAGAGCTGAATACGGTATGATGTTAAACACAGGGGCACACCGCGCAACAGCCAACCTAGGCGATTTATTGTAGTTTATGAAAATCCTGCCCGAGGTGATGGATGGGTTTATCATCCCAGTGCAGGTCAATGGGAAGTAAATAAACAAAGAAAAGATACCAAAACAGGCACTGTGCGCTATTGTACAAGTCAACGTGAGGCACGTGCAGCAGCTTTGTATTACCGCACAGACAGTACAATTTACGTTTCATTTCATGAAAAGACCCTGATTATTCCGCAGTCACAAAGCCACAATTTGTAGGTGCACTGAATTGCAATTTACAAGGAAACACTTAATCAATTGCACAAGGGATCTGACGGAAAGAGCAATTTCAGGAAGGTATTTTTGCTCACTGGCAGACAACCTATTGATGACATATTTCTGAACAAACTGAAGCAACAATAGATTTTAAACACTGATACAATGCGTTGCCAGTTCAAGATAACTAAAAATGCAGTTGCATTAAATAGGATGTAGTTTTTAGATGACTGAAAGTAAATCATGTGAATTTGACTGTCTTCATTAATTCACCAAGGGGTGCGTTTAAGTAAAGCCACTTTTTATTTACGTGCCTTTAATTTCAAAATACGCGTTTGACTTAAGCACACACCGCCCCACTCTCGTGATGTAAATTACATAACTGGAAAAAGTAGGTGCATAAAAAGCGGATTGCTCAATGGAAATTCGTGAATTTCCAGATCATTTCGAGGAAACACGCTTACTGTAACAAGTGTGTGGGCCACAAGCGTACGTATACAAAATCTGGCACACTATGGCAAACACACGCTCATGACAAATTTACCCAGAACGGACCAAGTATTGCAAATTGCACCCCAAACCTCACCCCATCTCATCGGATATCAAAAACTAAGGAGGTCCAATGATTGGGGGAGTATCCCACAATGTGTATAACAGGTTAAAGGTTGTGGGGCTACATTATCAGCAGAAGGCAACGCAACAAAATATTATTGTCCTACACCATACTCCATCTGTGCTCCTCACATCCACCAATATGCATTTATAAGTGTGGTAAAGCATGGTCAAATAACCCTCGGGACCTTACAGAACGTGGGAAGGCCCTCAACAAGTGGGGCAGTGACAGTGCGCGATATGGGCACGTGGTAATCAACACTGTGGAAGTGGCTGATGACGTACGTACCCGGCAATGCAGTTATGAAGTCCCGCTGCAACATAGGCTTGAGATAGGAGTTGATATGGCCATGCTGGAAGTGGCACATGCGCGATATCAGGTGCTCCACAAATTCCACCTGGTCCGATTCGGACCACTGGTCAAAGTACTTCACGCAAACTTCGCGTTCCTTCTCGTAGTTAGCCGACGACTTCCGCTTGGCAACGAGAGCATTGGTGTTGCCATTGCTGATGATTTTTGTCTGGAATAAAATTCAGAGTATGGGGGGCCAGTGCCCGTTACTTTTTAGAGACTGTAAAACACAGTAAGAAAAGGGCACAGCACGTGCGCCAGTGTCGTGCAGGAATTCAGATTGGCCTACAGATACACAACTGTTGTCAAATGCGTCCACTGAAGTCACTAGGGGGAAAACAAATCCCAGAACAATCATTGGTTATTTTGTATGTCATTAAAATTTTTGCAGTTAAGTGCAAATTACAAACGATGATCGTTCAGAACACTTCCATTTTCAGGCATCCTGTATTATGCTTTCAAGAGATTTAAGCACACGCCTGTTTAGAAATATTCAATTTCACTGTTCTTGGTTAAACAAATTGTATGCCAAAAGTAGCATATGCAGCAAATATTAATTTCAACCCTATGAGTTTACAGTTGTCAGTGTTTATGAGAAAGTATGCACACTGAAGGGTAAAACATAATATATAACAATTCAAATTCATAATTTAGAAAAAAAAGGCTTTATGGGTGTAATGTGTTGTCAGCAAGTATGAAAATGTTCATAATGATATAGGAGAATATAAACTTGATTTCATTACTTTTTAAATCACAACAATACTTATATCATAGTTTTCATATTGCCAAAGATGTAATACAGAACAATAAACGTACAGCAATACCATTACAAAGCTGTTAAGGACATTTTATTGGTACCATTTGTTCATTACATTAAGGTTTAATGGATTTTTATTTCATTTTTTTTTAAACATTTTTTTCCCCGTTCGTGATATGGATACATGAACGTTGAGTTAATAGTGTTACATTCCCGTAAACATTTTTCAAATGTGCCTTCATCTTTAATTGCACAATTTACAAAGTTACACGATTTCAGTAAAAGATTGGCCGCATTACTTGTAGCAAACATCAGCAGCAAATATAAATTCCAGTGCTTTAACATGACAGCATCTTTTCAGAAAAGTAGGAACAATAAAGTTATACCTGTGTAATTCCTAATAAACTCATTTGATCAATGCAGCGTGACTCATCCGAGCTTGCACCACCATAGTTGCTCTGAAAAAAGTAGAAATATTCGTAAGCTAGTTACATTCTTCCGTCTAGTATGGTTTTTTCAGGCATTTACGTCAATACAAAATGTAAAAACTGTGAGTTGAACAAATAAATAAAAAGTATAAAGAGCTACATTGAAACATGAATGCACAAATAAACATAAAATGTAAGCAACTGAAATAATAATTAGGAATACATCTTTAAAAGATGACCATAAGGTACCGTACCGAAATAACTATGGTCAACATGTGCATGCCACTTTTGCGACATAAGAAAAGTGACGAACCATCCCAAGTTATCAATTACTGACTTGTTACAATTAAATTAAATAAATCAGACATCTAAAAAGGTATGGATGTGAGAGCAACAAACCACTATAGGCAAAAGTCAAGCAACCATTCAACACTCATCACAAATGCAACGTTACAATTTAGTCAACATATCACAGACCAACACAGCCATAGTTCAGTAAGAGATCTGTCAACTGCCCTGCACTGAGGGTTGTAAAAAAAGAAGGTTGTAAGGAGGCAAGGCCTACTGCTTTTGAAAATGATGCATTATTTTCCTTTACATCATTCGCACATGCTACAAGAAGCAGGGTCACGCTTTATCTCAATGCAAGGGTGCCACCCATTAATTACATTCAGCAGTACTACTATGCTACTGGATGATCATCTTTGTCATAAAATATGACGGTTCATCATTATCATCGTAGGTGTGAAAAGCCATTATCACGAAATGCACGATTCGTTATCACCATCTACAAAATTACGATGTCTCATTATCATTAAATGCATGATGCATCACCATCACAGTCATGATAAAATTGTGTGATGCACCATCATGCATAGTCTCCAGCTGAATACAGGTGTACATAGTGCCAGCGATCAAGCAGGGAGGTAACATTGGGTAATGGAATGAATTAACACTGTTCTGAAGTTTAAAGACAAATGCAATGGATTTTTTTTTCACAGCGTAAATGACAATGGACATTTTACCCAATTCAAAACATGTTGGTATTAATCAACGTTATTCTAAGCTATTGGCGCAAACCTGCTAATAAGGAATTGAGGAGTGCGGAAAATATCACTGCTATTAAAGAGGCCTGCCGCTCAATCAGTTAACGCATGTACCATGCCGTACAATAGCAGTCAACAATACCAGTAAATAACCGCCCTTCAAATCTGCTAACGCACGCAGTACTAAATCCAGTGTGAGCGTGCCGTTAGGCTGCACGTCTCCCCCCCCTCCCACCACTGCCAAAGAGAGGATACCCTGTAACTACCATTACACGCTTGAGCAACCAGAGACAAACAGCACATCAATTTTTCGGCTGTGTGATTAGCTGCCATTCTTGCTCTCCCATCACAGCTCTCACGCCTGGGATTTAATTTGACAGGGAGAAGATGATTGATTACAGGACACCATATTGCGTTCCTTGCTTCAATCAACCGCCACCATAAATTTGATTATGCTAATGCGAAACACTTTTTTTTTAAAACGGAAGGCCCCTTTCGTAAGCGGTCCTAGGTGCAGGAATGAACGGAGGCGCACTTGAAGATGGAAAATGTGTGGCGGTATCATCAGTTTGTCACAACGTCAAAAAATCATCTTGAATGTTCTGCAATACCGGTTAAAAAAACGGTACACATCAGTTACCCAAGTGGCATCTTACTTATAAACCTGAAATTACATCAGGTTAGACCATGCAGATCAGCTTAGTCACATTAGTTCTATTTTCCAGAATGTATTTAAGCTGAATTCATGTATTGTTTAACTTTTGTTGGTAACCTTGTACGGATTAATCATTTGTTTAAAAAAAACATTTACTTTGCAAATGCACACTGAAAGTGAAATGGGAATTGAAAAGCCCCAGAGAACTGGCCCCCATTACACATGACCAGTGAAGCATTCAACCAATCAACAACTTCAAGACAGGCAGCCTTGTACCAATGATGTCTCATTTAGGATCACATGTCTAAAGCGATGGGATTATGGTGAGAGTAATTTAATTCATTACCCCCTGAACTTTTACTTATGGTCATTAGATATGTTATACAAATATACCAAGGGGGGGAAGCGACAAAATAATGAACGTAAAACATTTAAATGCACATCTATTAGTCATTACACTCATTATACTGCACATATCTAACATTTAGGAACAATGTTCTTTTCACATTTTTTTATGCTATATTTTGGAAGGGGGGGGGGCAACTCAAGATAAAGTTGATCCTGCAAACTGTGCAAAAAACTTTCAGTTACAATGACTTTAAGAGAATGTGACATTTCAGTACTGTACAAATCGCAGTTCTCTTCCTTGCTCAATTTCATTTGCTAATCGGTGACATTTGTGCTACTACCAACCAATGGCAAATACAATGCTTAAGTTAAAGTGCTGAGGCGGTGAAGAAATAAATGCAGCTCTGTGTTCATAGCATTACCATGTCGTTTTCCTTTCATAAGCCCTATTCCATAGAATGAAATAAGAATGCTGGGCCAATTATCACGCATATCTTGCCTTTGTGCACCCATAAAATGCACACTTAAAATGTAAAGCGTGCATCAGTTTTCGAATCGCTACTAAAGACTGACAACAACATTCTGGCCAACAAAAACATCCCGCGCACACACACACACCACACAAACAGGTGCAATCGATTCCAAATTATATTCAGCAGCTAGCTGACGCCACTCAACGTCACACCAAAGCATACGGCCATGCCGAGATAATTACATTTTTTGCATATCAGACAGACAATGACAATATTGCCGCAAACTGCTAAGAGAGAGGTCCTCCTGTTTGACAAGTTCAGATGGTGTCATGGGCCAGAAGGTGCCAGCACTCGGGGCTATTCCCATTAGAGAAAACATTGCAAGAGTCCCATAATGCTTTAATTGGATTACACTGTAAAATGTGCCCCCCTCGGGCCAAACTCCTTTATGCTGCAAATGAGATCCGGCCGATGGGGGTTTAAACAGCGCAGGACCGTAAGGTTTATAGACTGCCAGAACAACTCAATCAGCTCCCAGCTGTACAGCCAGGCTAATCTCAAAGGACTGCTCCCTCCACGACCCATGCACTTGAATGAAATAAGCATTACATTCACTCTAGGTACCAGGTCCATCATACGCAACGCTATTACGGGCGAAACGCAAGTTAGACGTGTGCTCGTAGAACGGCAGGGCTACATGCTTTAGGGTACATTCTTTAAAATTATGGTCTATTCACGCCTCCTTTGGAATATTTAGCTAAAATGACCTTCATTTGCAAAATAACTTCAAAATATCGCAAATGTAAAAGCGTGATATAAATATAAATCACACAAAGTGTGCCCGTATCAGCATATGTATGTTAAGAGGGGAGCGGGCTAGAGATTGTCTATTGTACAAACATAGGATTACCACCCGTGGTTCGTTTAAGTGGTAACACATTTACAACGCCATTAATCTATTAAGAGTTCTTCTCAGGATGTGTCACAGCCAGTTCTCTGGGGTTAATGTGTAAAATTCTGAATGGGAACCGCATCAATCTGTTAGGTGGATTTGGCAAGGCGCATTATCAACATTTGTGTATAAGGGACACAACAAGAGGCACCATAAGGGGCCAGATGCCATTGCGCTTCGCTGAAATTATATAATAGGTGTTAGGAAATAAAGAATGGATTCATTTTCATTTTATTTTTCAGCTTAGTGTTCAGTAACACCGACAAAAAAATTCAATTATGAGATATGATATATTTTTGGTTTAATGCGCAAAGTAACATTTAAGGGAAACGTTTGTAAAAAGTAAACATGTTTTACAATTTAGGCAAACAAGCATCGAGTTTAACATTAACAGCATCCATGGCATCCTTTTAAGTTTGTCATTAACAATTGCCTTTTTATACCATTAACAATTCCGTTTCCCAAATTTTGGGGGGACAATGCGTGACCAAGTTTAAACAAAGGCCAGACAGAAAGAAAATTTCAAGCTATCTCACCTCCCTATAACCCCGGATACTGATGTGACAGTAGGCGGCAAGCACTTCCAGAAGGGAAACTATTTTAACAGCGCGCAACCAAGAGTGAAAAGTGTTCATAGCCCTGTTTACACAGCGTGACTTAATAAAAAGTACTGTGCAGACATGCCGAAACAAGTCCTAATGCACAAAGTAACTGATTAATACAATAAAACCTCAATCTGCTTAGCTAGACTGAATTCACGCCCCAGCCTATTCACTCACAGCTAAACTGAGCTCATTGACAAAATGCTCTCCACGGGTGGCAGTGGCTCGATTATCATTCCTCCTTTTCTCAAACGACTTACCATATGGCAGATCAGCAGCTTCTGAGTGGCAACCCGATTAAAGAAACATTTAAAGTTTTTGCCGTTCTTTCTTTTCAATTAAAAAGGACTGACCACCCACAGTGCAGAGACCTCCACAGTCTAATTGCTAATGCCATTTTTTGCACAGGAGATGTAGGGAAACAGGCATTTTAAATAGTTTTGCAACTATCCGATCAGCAAAGCCAATGTCAAAAGGACAAGTACATCATATTTTCTGCCCATCCACATCCTCGTTGAAGTGGTACCAATAATCCCAGGGGCTTTTTTCGCCCTCCAACCATTAAGTCATACATTGTTTCACAACCATCATGCCGCACAAATAAAAACCCCATAACCTCTGATGAAATTAGGTGATAAATAAAAATGTTAGTTATCATGGATGTAATTTCAGCTATTACATACAATGGTTAAAAAGCATCTCTAGCCATAAAAAAAAGATAATAAGTCTTAATGAAACTGCAAATTGCTGTGAAGAACTTACATTTATGCTGAATGTACAAGGGGTAATGTCTGATGTGAAAATACGATCAATAAAAATGCTGGCTCTAAAAAAACTAAAACTGAGGCTTCATCCAACGTATTTTCACTGCAGAAAATGGCTGCTGCAGAAATGGATGTATACACTGGCATGCCAAACATACATCTGGTCAGAATTCTAAAAGCAATAATGCTCAAAAAGCAAAAAATAGTCAAAAAAAACAAACATTCGTAACAAAAAAAACATTATGAGACAGATGTAAAATTCACAGCACTTAATGAAATGGACAAGTGAAACCAGTTACTCCTCCTAGGGGTTGTAACCAGGGCTTAGCTGCCCGGACCACGCAATGACTGAAATGGGACTCATTACCGAAACTGTTATATTAAACCGCTCTACGGGCTCTCGCAATGACTGTCAGCAATATCTTAGTACAGTATCGCATCACACTGTGCAAATTATACATCTGACGGCAAAGCATGTCAGTTTTTTTTTCTCGCTCTCATGGCGAACTTGGACGCAGTATAGGGGTACAGAAACATCATCAGCAAAATGTTTTTTTTCGGAGATAACAAAACACATTCCGCAAGTTAAATGATTAAGCAAAGAATAATGCAGAAGAATAATGCATTTGTAAAGCTGTCGGCATATTGCTTGATACTGCACACAAAGTTGGTAAGGGCTAACAATGCAAATTCTATCGCTTCCACTGAAGACCTACCAGGCGTTTAGAATTTTTCTCTGCAACGATCTTCTTAGGCGGTTCATCTTCATTGTTATCTTCAGGGGCAGACGTGCTCTGCACAAGACAAGAAGAGGAAGAATACAAAGCGCCCTGCTCAAATTCTGACATTTTTTTCCCTTGCCATCCAACAGCCCTCCAGCCGCATATGACCAGGATCAATCAAAAACAAGCGCTTTTTACACATCTCACTTCGCAATGGAAGCGTTTACCAAACAAAACGTACATAAGGGGCTATAAACTAAAAAAAAAGTCCCACAGCTGACATTTTTGTGGGATATTGAAACCTTGTAACTCTGCAAGGCTCCTGAAAACTTCTTTTAACTTCAGCATTGGCAAAGTGTCCTATAATTTCTTCCTCAGGGCCGTTTTAAATTCTATTATAGCCAGGAGTTTGTTGGTTATCCTAAACAATGCTGAGGTAGCAACGGAAGCTTGCAATGACTGCAAATCCACTTTAGTAACCTTACAAAGAATCTATGGAACGGTGTATGCATTTCCAGAAAAAAAACGGTTCACTCAAACCGTTAACTCCATGTTGTTGGTAAACTTGCGGGAAATTGTTGGCAACACGCGTGAAATGCCCCAACAAAAAAAAGAGTGGTGTCTAAAACAAGGCAGCAAAGTACCACGCTGCACAGCGGCACAAATAGGAGCACAGGAGGCGCCAGCAACACGTTTTGGCTTAAATTCAATTAGGAGAGGGGGGAAAAAAGTGGGAGAATAATTCATATTAAGTGAATTTTGCCTCCCCAGCTTGGCTGGCACCTGTTCCTGCCAACAGGAGGATGAGAAGCACTAGCTGTGGTCCCATCACGCCTCAGGCCCATCCCAAGGTGCCAGTGCCCACTGACAGCATCATCAATCACGGGCAGGTTTCGGTGCTGAAGGCGTGGAATGGGCACAGCATGTGCGCTGCCGTGCCCCGAAGACACGATAAAAACCAACCGACCGTTGAGCCTCCTTTCTTGCGCCCATCCCTCTTGTTTCCCCCATTCCTCCCTTGGAACGCATTACGCTCAGGGCCGCAGAGCCAAGAGAGGGCGCAAGTGGGATAAACTGAGCTGGCAAAGGGATTTCACATAAAAACAATAACCTGCCACCGCCTGACCAAGCAACACAGGGCCTGATTTTGAAGCCGACGATAACCAGAAATTGCAATGAGAGAGAGGGGCATCTATTTCTTTCACAATAGTGCCGCGTGCCGTCAAGACTTCCACGTTCCGTCACACGCCGTCACTATATTGTCTGGCTTATCCAAATAAAAAAAACACAATAACACGGCTGAAAGATATTTAAAGAGCATTTACAATTGAGGCCTTTTATTTCGAAATCAAATGAAAGTGCTCATGATGTGTAACAAAGCTGGACTAGTACTGTGAAGATGCTGCCAGTTATGTTTGCCCTGCAGCGCCTTTTCATCAGAGGCCACGTCTGTCCTGCGGAACGACAAATGTTTATATTGCCTCCATCCCATTAGCGTTGCAACTGTTTACCGTGCTTTATTCAGTGCACAAATCCATGCCAATGCTTTTACTAAAGCAACGCATTCAAAATAATGTTACATTATTATTGTTATGGTGCACTCAGAATATCTGAATCGATTCTGGGCATCACGTTAACCAACCTGCACTAACAGCGCAGTGACTTAAGGTCACATAAAAGTTACGACTAACATGGCTTGGGGAGGCCATAATCAAGCAGTGGATGAACCCCCAACACCCTTACATGTGAGAGGATCCATCTGAAGGGATTGTCCTGGTCAAAACAGTTAAATTAATATACAACACAGGGCTGTATACTCTTCGTATATGATGTATAGTATATACCAAGTAGAAAAGCGTGTAAAGTACTTGTTACAACTTTAGCACAAGTCAATTCCAGAAGATGCCTCCGGGGGCACTAAGCAAAAGCTAGAGCAGCGTTTTTTCAACAGCCCTAAGACTCTAACATCACACAACAAAAATAATAATTACGAGTAAGTGATACATTTATATGACGAAATAATATTTTGGATGCTCTCAAACATACAAGCAGGTGCAAGGATAATACAGGGTTAGTCCACATTATGCTTAACGTTCAGACAGAGTGCGGTGATCACCACTGCAATTTAAGGAACACACAGAGGAGGAATACAAGTGCTGAGGTGCCGATTATTACGTGGGATCATACTATTCAAAGCACAGCACGCACCACGGCTAAATATGCTTCGTGTGTAATTGCTCAGTATTTTTGAAAATTACTTTGGCATTGCTTTAATAACATTATCCAAAAGGGCACGATGTTCTTGTAGGTTAATTGAATTAAAGTAAATGTTAAGCCACCCCGTTTAAACTATTAATGCATTTTGGGACATGCAGAATATGGCACATGTGCAAAATACTATTACTCTAAGTTTATGAGCATGAGGCAATACTCCGATGGAGATAAATATAATCACTTGCTAAGTCATTTCACACCCGACTAATCAATTGCCATTTCAATCCCTCCTTTGGGATGTATTTATTGGCGAGTGAGATCTGGCAATGTCATAATATTGGCAAAGATAAGCAGTGAAGAAGAGTAATTGCAGCAGAGAACGGCTGAACGAATGAAGGACTTGGACAATGTAGCAAATAACATTAGCTTTTGTTCGAAAGCATCTTCAGCAACAATGTATCCCAGTCATAACACAACAAGCACTCTTACAGCGAGTAGCCTTTAGCTGACCCATTTTGATTCTTTGTGAAACAACCACTCTTACAGACTACGTATAACAATTGAATTGAAGTGAATTGAAGAATTGCTATTAAGATATTACAAACTGAAGCTAATTTGAATCACCTTTCAGTGGTTGTTTTACAAAGCACAATGAGTGAGCTAAAGTGGTGCCGTGAGTAGTGCTACCGCTCCACTGCTGGAAGTCCCGAGATTCGACTCCCAGCTTGGGTGCTTTTCTGTGGGGAGTTTGCATTTTCTCCAAAAATCCAAGTGGGTTTTCACCAGGCACACCGATTTCCCCCACCGTCCAAAAACATGCTGCTGCCTAGGTTAACTGGCATCACTCTATTGGCCTTGGTGCTGCC
>JAZEWT010000017.1:4198343-4213370 GCA_036362905.1 Mordacia mordax | reverse complement strand
GCCACGCTCAGCACCCACAATTATTACACGTAGTTGCAAAGTGCCCGCCCGACGGACGATATTCAAAGCTGCGCGCATCTTGTTAGCAAGTGGAAGAGCGCCCTTGATGGTTAATGGTACTGTAGTGCAAAATTAATTAATGTAAGACTGAAATAGTGTTAAAGTTTCAGAAGAATAATAAGTGGAACGTAAAGCTATAAAAGCCTAAGTGGTTTACAGATAATCTGCGATTATGAAGAATTCGAACTCGGTACGCTAAATACGGACATATTTACGTTGAAATATTTTCCTAGATTTTATATATATACATAGATTACAGTGGTTTTCTTTAAGGGAACTATGAACGTAATTTTTTTTCCAATCCAGTTTGCTGTTTTGCCGAAATGCGGTTGTAGCCGGAAATTTATTCCAGGAAATTATTTCATGCAAAACTTCCTTGAAAAAATACCTCGAATAAAAGTGGTCCGCTGAACCAAACTTTGTTTATACTGTGTATCGACAAAGAATTTTGTTATGCTTCCCGTCATATATCCAGGGCCTTCTGGGAGTGTATAATTGCAGAAGCATCGCTTCCGCACAAGCAAACTGGACCAGTTACAACTTAGTGTCGGCTGAACTGTCAAATGTTATAGATAAGATCCCTTCTTGAAGACACGGATCCAATTTAAGCACAATGCATAACACAAAATAATAATTCACAAAAGTACCTTTCCAGACGTACAGACATCCCTGGGTTCTCAGATATTGTGGGAAAATAGCTCTTGAGATGCTGAGAGAGGGGGCGGGAGAACACTCAAGGTGGAGTTTTTTAGCACACGGATAGGTATGGAGGCTGTTGTGGGAGTCAGGGCAAGAGCTTTGTAACGTCACATTGCACAGGCCAGAATTGTGATTATGATTGCTTATAAAAGCTACTCTTTCGGGATAGAAAGAGCAGCAAACGCACAGCATTTATAATTGCTCTCCCACACACTAATGTGCTCAGTGAAGAATTGGCACGTTCTGTTCACGCGACAAGCCTTACTAATTGGCCGTGTCGGGTGGTGGAGGGTTAAACAACACTATTTGCCCAGAAACATTGGATTTCATCGATAACATTGGTCAGGAAAGCCTTCGAAATTAAAGAATTGTGATTGTTAATAAAAACTGAACTGTATCCATTGGTCTAGCTGGACGTTTTTACCGATTCTACCAAACATTGAGAAGCCCCATTTCATTTCCTAGTTTTTAAAGAAAAAAAAGCCTTATGACAGAAACACCCACAATGTTCCCAATATCATCAGATCTCGTTTGAGCTCACAAGCTCAACAAGGATAGTGCTGGATGAGTGATTGCCATACAGGTTCTTATAAGCTATAGCTACATTGGTGGCAGCAGAGGGCAGTGCATAATATTCCATTATACTCTACTTCTATGTGCAAACAACGTCTGTGCTCCCCGTATTCGCAACTCTACACTAACCAGCATGGTGAAGTATGGTCAAACAACCCCAATGACAGACACGGCGTGGAGAGGCCCTCATCCATTATTATTATCCAGCAATGGGATGGCAAACAGTTGTACATGAATAAAAATGCCCATTTCTTGGTCGCTGATCAGAAACTAAGTGTAAATTACATTGATTGGTGGTTATGGAGCAATCAATGGTTTCTTCCACTGAATAATTCTGCAGTGAACAATACAATCCGTTCCGCTGTCTATAATGGTACTAGAATAAAAATGTACAGCACAGCCCCTTTTACCAATCCACTTCGCGATGAAGGTCATCCCAAAAAGTGTTGGTTTTGGGGGCTCTTTGACCATACTTTACCACGCTGATCAGTACCTTGGTGAATGTGTGGTATTCGTACATTGTCTCGCCACTAATATTCGTTAATAGTTCAGTGCAGTAACCAAAGTGTCACAACTTAATCTCCATGACTGGTTGCTATGGTCATGTTAAGTGATGACATGGCATTGTGAGCCACGTCCGCTGGCAACTTATTAACAAGCCGATGGTAATCCTGTGTCGTATGTTGACGAGGCAGATAAGACTTGTAAAATTGCAAAACAAAAAGTCCTCGGGAATGCGTAGCTGATTACGTGAAACATCTTGGGCGAAAATGTTCCTTTGTACTGCGTTCGATGTTGCGTTGGTGCCATAAAAAAATTGAACTTTCATTGGTTTACGTAACTGATGGCTATATTTTCTTCGTAGCCCAAGTGAAATGTTATCCGAGCAATTTGAGTTGTGGGTTTTCACTGTGAATGCATAAGTCCTGCCAAGCTGTATTGCGTAACGGTGCCAGTATATGGCTTTTATTCAGCACCAACTGTGATACATTTAAACATTACGAATTTTGATTGCGGCCCATTTCTGGAAATTTTATATAGTACCGTAACTCGTACTATAATGTCACCCAAATTCTTTAAATTACGTGTGAGAATAACATTTGTGAAACTCTAACAAGTTTTGCTTATATTTTAAACTGGCCGATATCTCAAATAATAATGCTTCTTATTTACCCAGGAGAGCCTCACTGATTTTCAAAATCGATTTTTATAAAGGGGCGGCGCGGTGGCCCAGTGGTTAGCGCTGACGCCTCACAGCAAGAAGGTCCCGGGTTCGAATCTCTCGGCTCGGGTGCCTTTCTGTGTGGAGTTTGCATGCTCTCCCCGTGTCCACGTGGGTTTTCGCCGGGTGCTCCGGTTTCCTCCCACAGTCGAAAAGCATTCTCCTGGATAGGTTGATTGGCTCGCAGACTAAAATTGTCCCGCAATGCCCGGCGATGGACTGGAGTCCCGTCGTCGGGTGTATTCCTGCCTTACGCCCTGTGTTTCCGGGATAGGCTCCGGCTCACCGTGACCCTATATAGGATTAAGCGGTTTCAGATAATGAGATGAGATGAGAGATTTTATAAAGGAAATTAAAGTCCCTCGGGGCAACCCAGTGGTACGCAACGCTCCCTTTTTGCCGCCTCACAATGCCACACTATCTAGCGCAACCACTGATGTCTTCCCATCCAATCAGTGAGTAGATAATCCCTGAATAGCGTCTGAGATTTGATTAGATTGTGCACATTGAAATGGTTTGGTCCTAAGCTTTGTCCTGGACACTCACTGACAGGCCCCTGAGCAAGTCATTGTCAAAGGAAAAAAACGACATTCGTGGAACAGATGTTGGGTCTGGAGAGGAAGCCAATTCAGATTTCCTTTGCTGTCAGCCTTTGTTTGGGTACAAGTGACACCGTGACTAAGTACTATTGCCAAATGCGCAATCTCATTAGCATTTGTGAAATGCCAAACGCAAATTAAGGCCGCGTGACTTTTAAGACAATATTTGGTGTGTGTGTGTGTGTGTTGGTGCCTTTGGTAGCTTTGAAATTTAGCCTTGCGCAAAAGCCAGACAGTTGTGATGTGCCCTTTTTGGAAAGACAAAAAAACTGAACAAACACGTTTGCACGTGCCAAGAAAACAGTGTCGCAGCGATGGAACAAATTTTTCTAAAAATAATCTCATCTCATTGTCAGAAACCGCTTAGTCCTGTACAGGGTCGCGGTGAGCCAGAGCCTATCCCGGCAGAAAACAGGGCGCAAGACAGGGATATACCCACGATGGTACGCCAGTCTATCACCGGGCACTGCGGGCAATTTAGTCTGCGAGCCAATTAACCTATGCAGCAGCATGTTTTTTGGACCGTGGGAGGAAACCGGAGTGCCCGGCAAAAAGCTACGCAGACACAGGGAGAACATGTAAACTCCACACAGAAAGGCACCCGAGCCGAGATTTGAACCGGGGTCCTTCTTGCTGGGAGGCGACAGCGCTACCCACTGGGCCACCGTACCGCTCTCCAAAATTAATCGTTAGAGTAAATTTATTTATAGATGTCAACATCGTTCTGGAGAGATTCGGCCACAAATCAATTTGTAACGGGGTGTTTGTGGTTATTTATTTTAATGTGACCTTTACGTTTTTTTTATTTTACGGAATTCAAGCTTACACCAACGTGATAAAATAAATGGCCGTGCTGTTTCAGTTTTTCAATTTCACTGCAAATGTTTTTGAGAATTCGGTTAACTGCCATCACCTTGTAAATCAATGATTACATATTTATTTTTTATTTCTTCCTTCAGACATTGTTTTCGATACATTTTCTTCCTGCTTGTGATAGGTATGTGTATGCGGCTACTGTGTGAACAAAATCGTAATAATCTACATTTAATATTTATAGATCCACTGCTGAATGAAGGCCTTCCACATGTCATGTCAGTTTTTGTTATTCGCAATTTCCAATGCTTGCCGAGTGTGGGTTGGCTATATGTGGTAGGGACTAGGACCTATTTTGGGGTCGTTCGCCACATGATAACCTCATCTCATCTCATTGTCTAAAACCGCTTAGTCCTATACAGGGTCACGGTGAAGCCGGAGCCTATCCCGGCAGACACAGGGCGCAAGGCAAGGATATACCGACGATGGGACGCCAGTCCATCGCCGGGCACTGCGGGGCAATTTAGCCTGCGAGCCAATCAACCTATGCAGCAGCATGCTTTTTGGACTGTGGGAGGAAACCGGAGTGCCCGGCGAAAACCCACGCGGACACGGGGAGAGCATGCAAACTCCACACAGAAAGGCACCCGAGCCGAGAGATTCGAACCCGGGACCTTCTTGCTGTGAGGCGACAGCGCTAACCACTGGGCCACCGCGCCACCCCCACATGATAACCATGGCCTGGAAATCAAACTCAGGTAGTCAGACTCCGCTGCGACATCACGCCCTTACCATCTCATCTCATTGTCAGAACCGCTTAATCCTGTACAGGGTCACGGTGAGCCAGAGCCTATTCCGGCAGACACAGGATACAAGGCAGGGATACACCCACGATGGGACGCCAGTCCATCACCGGGCACTGCGGGCAATTTAGTCTGCAAGCCAATTAACCTATGCAGCAGCATGTTTTTTGGACTGTGGGAAGAAACCGGAGTGCCTGGCGAAAACCCACGCGGACACGGGGAGAAAACATGCAAACTCCACACAGTAAGGCACCCGAGCCGAGATTTTAACCCAGGGCCTTCTTGCTGTGAGGCGACAGCGCTCCCCACTGAGCCACCGTGCCACCCATATCACGCCATTATGTTTAATCGAACTCGCAGAGTACCCATCCTAGAGCAGTAGAGTTCTCAGTGCGTAATACGTTCTTCTGACGTCTCTTGTTGATTTTTTCTGCTGAAATGGGTGCTTTGGCTCTGATCCGGATGTCCTCCTGATGTCCTTGTTGGGAATATTGCTGCTTGCTCTATGAAATTGCATAAAAATAATCCATAGGTGGGAAGCAAATCTAAAATAAGACATAAGAGCCTTCTTGTTGTGCACATAATGTGTGCTTATGAAGGATTCGAACCCAGTGCCCTCAATGCGCATACGAGTAGATGAAAACACTTGCTCCATTATATGCTAATATAGAATATATGCATTGGAATTCCGGCATGGCAGAGCGCCTAACTCATTAATGCGTTAATTCTTTCATTAAATACATGTGTTTATGCAGCAGCATAAGGCATTAATGCTAAGGTACCCTTGCTATGGTCGTAAAATGTCACGTTCTCTCCCTTAACAGATTCAAATTGTAATTGTTATTCCTTAATGGTTTCCATATATGCAGACGTTTCAGTTTTGTGTGTCCTCTGATTTACTATATTTATTTTCAGCATAATCCTCCATTATTAAACTAATAATTATAGTTTATAGCCCGCTGTCAATCCTCGGCTGGATGAACGGGTCCCACACGGGGTGCGGCTCATTGGAGTTTGACCATACTTCACCACGTAGGTCTATGCGGCTGCCGAGAGTGTGACCCGGTACCCGTTCAGATATCACTCGCCACTAATGTCAGCCGTGGCTGGGCACGGAACTCTCATCTCATTATCTGAAAGCGCTTAATCTTATTAAGGGTCACGGTGAGCCGGAGCCTATCCCGGAAACACAGGGCGTAAGGCAGGAATACACCCGACGACGGGACGCCAGTCCATCGCCGGGCATTGCGGGACAATTTTAGTTTGCGAGCCAATCAACCTATCCAGGAGCATGCTTTTAGACTGTGGGAGGAAACCGGAGTACCCGGCGAAAACCCACGCAGATACGGGGAGAGCATGCAAACTCCACACAGAAAGGCACCCGAGCCGAGAGATTTGAACCCGGGACCTTCTTGCTGTGAGGCGTCAGCGATAACCACTGGGCCACCGCGCCGCCCGGCACGGAACTCGTGTTCTCATATTCATCGCACAATCGCCCTCACTCTCTGCGTTATTGAATTGTATTCTCCTATATTCAGGACAGTAAGACTTTGTACAAAGCGTTCTGTTAGATAACAAGGGAAACTAAAGACAAGCAGAAACCTGACACACGAGGATTGATGGTTTCAGCGATAACATACTTCATTGCATAGATAAACTGTACTCGTTTGCATGTATTTGCTGACGGTGTGTTCACGCTCATTGTTATATGTTCAGTATTATAATAAAACAATCCGCTATGAAATGCTTTTGCCGTGTACTTTTTTTTTGCCATTACATTCAGTCCTTGCGGCGATGAACTGGCGTCCCATCGTGGGTATATCCATGCCTTGCGCCCTGTGTCTGCCGGGATAGGCTCCGGCTCACCGTGACCCTGTATAGGACTAAGCGGTTTCAGACAATGAGATGAGAGATGAGATTCAGTCCTTGCAGAGAAAATATATTGTTATCAGGACCCGGTCAATCATGTACAGGGTCGCGGGTCGTCAAAACCTATCCCGGCACACTAAGGGCACAGGGCAGCGTTATACCAGGATCTCATCTCATTATCTGAAACCGCTTAGTCCTATACAGGGTCACGGTGAGCCGGAGCCTATCCCGGAAACACAGGGCGTAAGGCAGGAATACACCCGACGACGGGACGCCAGTCCATCGCCGGGCACTGCGGGGCAATTTAGCCTGCGAGCCAATTAACCGATGCAGCAGCATGCTTTTTGGACTGTGGGAGGAAACCGGAGTGCCCGGCGAAAACCCACGCGGACACGGGGAGAGCATGCAAACTCCACACAGAAAGGCACCCGAGCCGAGAGATTCGAACCCGGGACCTTCTTGCTGTGAGGCGACAGCGCTAACCACTGGGCCACCGCGCCGCCCGTGGATGAAACAAGTCTATGTTTATTTCTGTCTCACTGCCGTCGGATGGTGACATTCGCTCAATGTATTGATGGTGACTGAACACAGAGTGGTCTCGTTGCCTGATGCTTATGCCGAGAGATTTTCGTACACGCAGCCCACGAATATATGTGTTGTTCAATCTGTAGTTATTTTGCCCGCCCGCTCTCGAAGTTTCTATTGCAATCATTTCTCTCGTCATTTACAAATTAGAGCCACACTCAAAATAATCTATCGAGTCGACTGGCTCGTTCAATCCGAACAGCCGACATAACTTAAATTTGCTCCGCTCGTCAGGTGGGAGCGATCGTGTGCTCGTTTGCGCGCTGAGCTACGAACCCGGCGACCTAAGTTCGATTCCCGCTCACGGTCAAAATCAGTGACGATTTTCTGAACCTGTCCTGAGACTCCCTAGGTCGACTCATCACTCACATGTGAGTGAAAGGTGACCGGGCGTGGTGCTGGCAACCCACTCCCTCCTGTGTGGTACCAGCCGTCATAGGCGCTCTCTAACAGCACTTGGCTCAACGGTCAATCAAAGAGAAATGTTTATTATTGCAGCAGAAAGTTCGCAGTGAGCTTGCAAGCTCTAGGTGCGTGATTTCTGCGACACAACAAACGCCCTAAGTGACGAGCGCAGCAAATGAGGTGGCTTTGTTGCTTTTGGATCACATCAGCAGTAGTCGGTTCGCTCTCAGACGAAGCTCTCCGCTCTTCCGAAGAGAAATGCACACGAGGCGTTTTTGAAAATGCTAAACCTGGCGCTGATACAATTTAGTGCTACGATGATTACGTGCGATAGACTAGCGAGAGCCAAAGCGTGAAGCAATTATATTTTAATAACACTGCGCCCTGGACTCTGAGGTAACCTTTATCGCGTGCTTAGGACAGGTTAAAGTGCAACTATAGTAAATTTGCGGCGTCTGACAGCCTCCATCAACAGTAAATATTGTTTCCAAACATCGGCCTCGCTTTAATAAAACTGTTATGACGTTATTGAGCCGCCCGTTGATCGATACCGTTATTGTTCCGGCCGTATCGATCTGTCAAACAACGAGACCCCAAATCATCTCAACATCATATTCCTGTCAGAATGGCTTCGGTCCTTCATTTCACAGCGAGGGGAAAGGGTTTTAAAGAAAGAGAAAAAACACGTTTTCCAAAAAAAATGTCATTGTCTCCATTACGCTTTTGAGGCTGTCCCCCGTATGGGGGTTTTCAGATCCACAAACACGTGGCCACAATGATGCCGCGAAGTGTGATTTTGATTGATGCGTACGGATCATCGTTACCAGCAACTGTTCATTCCTTAACAGGGTCGCATGGGAGTGGGTCCGACCGGATCCTATGCCGGGATATCCAGGGCACAAGGCAGGGTTATAGCCAGAATTCATTCATTATCTCATCTCATCTCATTGTCTGAAACCGCTTAGTCCTTTACAGGGTCACGGTGAGCCGGAGCCTATCCCGGCAGACACAGGGCGCAAGGCAAGGATATACCGACGATGGGACGCCAGTCAATCGCCGGGCACTGCGGGGCAATTTAGCCTGCGAGCCAATCAACCTACGTAGCAGCATGCTTTTTGGACTGTGGGAGGAAACCGGAGTGCCCGGCGAAAACCCACGCGGACACGGGGAGAGCATGCAAACTCCACACAGAAAGGCACCCGAGCCGAGAGATTCGAACCCGGGACCTTTTTGCTGTGAGGCGACAGCGCTAACCACAGGGCCACCGCGCCGCCCCATTCATTATCAATACCTGCTTAATCCTGTACAAGGTCGCTGCGGTGCTGGAGCCTATCCCAGCCGACAGAGGGCACAAGGCGGAGGAATACCCAGCATGTGACACCAGTACATCGCAGGACACACTTTTTGCGGCAATTTACTTAGCAGGTCAATTAACTTAGGCAGCAGCGTGTCTTTGGACGGTGGGAGGAAACCGGAGCACCCGGAGAAACCCCACGTGGGCACGGGTAGAACGCGCAAACTCCACAGAGAAAGGCACCCGAGCTGGGAATCGAACCCTTCTTGCTGTGAGGCGACAACGCTACCCACTGTGCCATTGTGTCGCACACATTGAGCCTAAAAATCAATATTGACCGCTGGATCGAAGTACCATCTCACGCTTAGTCACTGTGCCAGTGAGCTTTATCACCTGCTTATGAAAGAAAATCATTTACCCAAGTAAACGTTAGTGCTCGGGCTAAAGCCCCAACAATAGTTCCCAATCTCTCATCTCATCTCATTATCTGAAACCGCTTCATCCTATATAGGGTCACGGTGAAGCCGGAGCCTATCCCGGAAACACAGGGCGTAAGGCAGGAATACACCCGACGACGGGACGCCGGTCCATCGCCGGGCATTGCGGGACAATTTTAGTCTGCGAGCCAATCAACCTATAGGGCTGTCGCAAAATCCCAAACCTGCCCCTGCACATTATTCTAGTGTTTCCTCTGCTGAAATTAAAACTGTTCAACTGATCTCTCACCCACCGATCACACCTGGCCTATCACCCGCATCTGCGCTGAGACCACGATTACTCGCAAGCCTTCCGGCAAAACTAAATCCTGCACAGCGGCATGCAGCGATTCTGCCCGAGTAATTAACATGTTGGCATTACTCAAGCACTGATAGAGAGAAGATCTGTTGTTTAGTTATATATACGTGTTACTGTATACAGGTTGGACTAGATTTCTTGTGACCTCCATTTCATTGAGCCCTTACATTGCTTTCTTTTGCGAAGTGAGTTTTCGCCGGGTACTCCGCTTGCCTAGGCAAATTGGCCTGTTGAGTAAATTGTGAGCGTGCCCTGCGATGTACTGGCGTCACATCCTGAGTATTCCCCTGTGTTGCGCCCTCTGCCTGCCGCGCGTGACCACGACAGCCTCGCAAACTTTGTCCTCGCTCAGGCGAGGCGAGCGATCTATAAGACCCGCAAAGAGCTGCTGCAGGGTGACGCGGGTGAAAGTTCCGCGTTAGCGATGACCGAAGACCTCGTCAAGTCGTGGCTCCGCATGGAGCACACCTTCTACAAAAATATCGGGGAGATGGTCACTTTCCTGGAGCGCTGGGGCAGCGCTCTGTGCACAGACACTCGGGGGATCCTCTGTTTCACGCTCTAATTTGCACTCGTTTCTGCAGGTCTTACCGCCCCTCTCCAAGACCCCATTTTTCTCACATTATCTGTAAATTGAATGCGTGCGCGTTATACATTGCACTGAAAGTGATGTGGGACACGGGTTATTCAAACGGTTGTAAATATTGCAAATTGTATTTGTTGTACATTTTGTTTTTGGAAAACTTGCTCGGAAGAGCTATAGAATCAGATGTAAAAGTCAATAGCCCCCCCCCTTCCATCCTGTACAAGATTAAGCGTGGGTTTTCGCCGGGTACTCCGGTTTCCTCCCACAGTCCAAAAGCATGCTCCTGGATAGGTTGATTGGCTCGCAGACTAAAATTGTCCCGCAATGCCCGGCGATGGACCGGCGTCCCGTCGTCGGGTGTATTCCTGCCTTACGCCCTATGTTTCCGGGATAGGCTCCGGCTTCACCGTGACCCTATATAGGATTAAGCGGTTTCATATAATGAGATGAGAGATGAGATGATAATGAATGAATGGTATCTCTTTTAAGTCACCCTTATTTATTTCGGACGGCTGATGCGAGTTCATATACTCTTGAAGAACCTATGAAATGAGACTCACAATACATCTGGACAACCCTGATCTCGTGACTCCGTATCCGTGTTGGTCGTCCTCTCAACATGTTCCATGCTCTTGACTGCCATTCCATTACATGTGTTTTGTCCACAGGTCATTAACTCCCATCGTTGAGCTACCTTAGATCCCAATGAGTATCAAAACGTTGGTTCAGGTGCTCATCTCATCTCATTATCTGAAACCGCTTAATCCTATATAGGGTCACGGTGAAGCCGGAGCCTATCCCGGAAACACAGGGCGCAAGGCAGGAATACACCCGACGACGGGACGCCGGTCCATCGCCGGGCATTGCGGGACAATTTTTAGTCTCCGAGCCAATCAACCTATCCAGGAGCATGCTTTTGGACTGTGGGAGGAAACCGGAGTACCCGGCGAAAACCCACGCGGACACGGAGAGAGCATGCAAACTCCACACAGAAAGGCACAGGAGCCGAGAGGTTCAGGTGCGTTTGCATAAATTGATCGATCTTTTGGAAGAGTTGCCTATGTTGTTTTTTGTTGTTGTAATTAAAAAATATGAATATTTCCTATTCCACTGTTGCGCTGTTGTTGTTCTTAGTCCATTATTAATGTAATGTGCTGTGCAATCTTGAGCGCTAGTGTTTGATTCATGTTTATGGTTGGGGTTTAATCTTTGTACAAGTTGGTGTTGTGAGTGTGTGTTTTTGTGCAATCTTGCGTGTTGCTGTTTACTTGTATGAGTACGGTTCGAGTCTCATTCCTGCACATGTTGTTGTGAGTTTTATTTGCTCTTTAGGTTTTATGCGTTGTCACGTTGGTCAGTCACTACGTTTGTCATGCTGCAGGATTACGCATCTAGAGCTTGCAAGCTCACTCGGCATTCATTGGTGTAATAGTAAACATCTGTCTATCATCTCCTAGTCACGTGTCTTTCACAAGCAAACTGACTTTCCTTCCAGGAGATCGCATAGTCAATTCGAGAGACATTACGGGCAAAGTGATTGTTTCCAGTTCGAACTTTTCTCTCTCCCCATAATCCATGTATGCCTCTCTCTGTGGAACCTGTAATTCCAAACGTGCATCTCTTCTCTGAGCTTCGTTGTACACCTTTCAAATATTGTTCCACTTTCCCAGCGTCCAATGTTCCTGATCCAGATTTCCCAGTTGACACTAAGTACCGGCTGCAAGCCTCCACCTCGCTGCTTCATACGCATGAGATATAAATAATGCGTTCCGATGGGGTTTGCTTTGCTTTCAAAGAGTTGCCACGAACATTAATAGTCAAATTCGAATTTTGTTTTATACCGATGTACAATGATTTAAGAATGGCTATTTAATTAAACCTTTTTTAAACTGAATCTGAGCAATTGTTTAGAAATCGTAATCTCGAGAAATCAAATGTGCGCTATATAAAGACACGAAAAAGTAAGATTTCCGCGAGTGTTGACTTTTTATTCTGCGGAATAGTTCCCAAACCTTAAGCAGCCAAGTTTTTTTTTGTCTTAATGTTTAAATTTTCAATTATGCTTGAATTTTACTATTGTATCGTTTACAGACACGAGCCAAATCTTTGCCAAAGAAATGCAGTTTGGCTTTTTTTAGGAATTGTACATTTTCGCTAAACTTTTTACTCATCAAGGTTTCACAAAGACAGAGTGATAACTCGCTGACCAGTGAGTGCACGTGCATCACAATTTAAATTATTGGACATTTATAATGCGTTTGGATTTTATTAAGTCACGCGCAGTATGTAGATTTGGGAGAGAAAAATAACCCAGAGCGGTTTGAAGTCACTTGTTGGGATTTTACAGTTTTTTTTAAATCAATGCATTTCATTATCGTCTCGAAAAATATTTGACGGAGGCAATTGTGTCATTCTGTCACTATGAATTGCCTGCTTGTGTGTGCACGTGTGTGTGTGTGTGTGCAAAACATAAATAAATAACTAGACAAGTAAAAGTCCACATTTTTATATCTATTTAAAAAAAAATTCTTCTAGTACATTATCTATTGGGGCTTTCGGACTAATGTTCGATAACAGCGACGTAATCTCTGGGGCGGATTCGACGTTCATGGTTTCATCAGCAGTCAGACGTGTTAAACGAATGCCACTGGCCAACGTTATGTTCAGAATATGGTGCAGTGGTAACGTCTGCACCTCACACAAAGTCCTGCCCGAGGTAGTTGGATTCCCACCTTGGGCGCATTTTTGTGTGGAGTGTGTGCGTTCTCCCCCTGTTTTGCGTGAATTTCCTTCAGATTCTTTGTTTTTTTTCCCCACAACTAAAAAACACTCGCTTGACCTCTGTATCCATGTTTCGTCCATGACTAGGCGTGGAATTTGTGCAGCACGTTTGCAAATTGTAATATTTTTCGATGCGAAAGGCAAAGGTCTTAATGCACATCTGTTTATCAGTTTCAAGCCAGACAGCTGCCACGGTAACAAAAAAACTTCGTAATGTTAATTTTATTTACAACTCTGTATGTTGATGTAAGTTTTCACGGCTCGATGTTGTGCGAATTGAAGGAGAAACAAGAAGAACGCCCTTCACGGATATTTAAAAAAAAAAGCAGCTCCTTAGAGGAATTCTGTTTAAAAACTCTGTTTTTATCCACTGCTGGATGAATGCGCTGCTCTCAGACTCTAAAATGCCCTTCCATTGGAAATTCGATCAGCTGAGTCTCTAGGCATCTTCAAATCTCGTCTCAAGACTCACCCGTTCCATAAGGCTTTCAAGCCCTCTGGCTAGGACTGTTGATGCGGCTCAATGTTGTCGTGCCGGGATGATGGCTCTCTGCCGATCTGGACCTGCTCGGGAATATTTATGCCTTCCTTGTTTGTTGAAGAATTTTTTGTTATCGGTTTTTTTTATGTCCTATAATTTATTGCAACTATTTGACTTTCAGTTGAACTGTCCTATGTTGTTGTTGACACGCCGTTCTCTCCATAGCTCGGATTTGTAACAACAACAAAAACCCAAAAATAAACGTAATTGTTGCTGATTTGCCATTTTTTTACGTCGTGTGTTGTTGGCTTGCGTTCTCTCCGCAGCTCTGTGCAGCGCTTTGTGACCCTCGGGTAATAAGCGCTCTAGAAATGCAATAATTATTATTATTATTACTTCACCCGACTGGTCAGGGTGAAGCGAGTCAGTGAAGGTGATGAATCTCAAGACCGGAGAAGGTGTCACTTTCTACCAATATTAACCGTGGCTGGGAATAGAACGCGGGCTGCTAGATTGATGGCACGATGCGTGCATCTCCTAGTACGCCACCACCGCCATCAACTCGGCTAATAGCGCTGCAGATTATGCTGCAGTACAGCGGACACGATGAGAGCAATTAGTCCGTTCCGTACGCAGCTGCCACAACAACACTGATGCCCCCCCCACCCCTCCCCTCCGCTAGGGCTGCGACCTTGGAGGCACAAAAAAAGTCGGGACATGTCGTGGGCTTCTGAATTAGAATGCCACGGCTGTACGTGAAACAAACAAAAAACCTGGGCTTTGAGCGACTTGTTTCGAAAATCTTATAGATTTCCAAAGACAGCTGCTTCAAAATCGAGAATCATCTTTGGTAAAAAAAACCCGACAGGTGGCAACCCTACTTCCAGCAAACCCCCCCCCACCAGGTTTTGAATTAGAGTGCGCGGGAAGGTTCCACCATTCAAATACTCTCCGCCGCCACTACCACGGCTTCCTGTCCAAGCCACCGGCGATCCTTTGGGGAGGTCACCGATTATCCCCTCTTGCGCTCCTTCCCCACCAGCTCTTGCTTCTCCTCCAGCCGTCCGTGCTCTCGGCTGCCTGCCTGCCCCATGCGGCACGGTGGCCCAGTGGTTAGCGCTGTCGCCTCACAGCAAGAATGGTCCCGGGTTCGAATCTCGGCTCGGGTGCCTTTCTCTGTGCGGAGTTTGCATGTTCTCCTCGTGTCCGCGTGGATTTTCGCCGGGCACTCCAAATTTCCTCCCACAGTCCGAAAAACATGCTGCTGCATAAGTTAATTGGCTTGCAGAATAAATTGCCCGCAGTGCCCGGTGATGGACTGGCGTCCCATCGTGGGTATATCCCTGTCTTGCGCCCTGTATCTGCCGGGATAGGCTCCGGCTCACCGCGACCCTCACCTCATCTCATTGTCTGAAACCGCTTAGTCCTATACAGGGTCACGGTGAAGCCGGAGCCTATCCCT
>JAZEWT010000017.1:4122233-4132238 GCA_036362905.1 Mordacia mordax | reverse complement strand
GCTCCTGTCTTTAACAAGGTTGAAGACCACCGATGTTGATGCATGTCTGTTGTCGTCACAGGCTCAGTCATTGCATCAGAAGCTGAAATTCGCCGTGGGAATTCTAAGACAATGAAGAAAAGTGAGGTGCTGCACTGGATCATGGATTATTGAGATAGCGGACTGCAATTATTAAATGTATATATATGTAATGATGTAGGTTTTCACGGCTCGATGCATGATGATTGGGGAGGGGGGAGCAGAACCTATCCTGGCCGACAAAGGGTGAAAGGCGGGCAAATATCCAGGATGTAACGCCGGTACACCGCAGGGCACACTTTTGGGGATAATTTACTTAGCGGGCCAATTAACCGAGACATCAGCGTGTCTTTGGATGGTGGGAGCAAAAAAAACCCCACGAAGGCACGGGGCGAGAGCACGCAAACGCCACACGACGCAGAAAAGCACTCGAGCCCGGAATCGAACCGGGGGCTTCTTGCTAAGAGGCGACAGTGTTATCCACTGCATCACCGTGGCGCCCTATAAATTAATATTAATGACAATGTTGAAAATTTGGTGAAACAATGGAACGACACCAATCACACAAAAAAAAGCATGCTATTTGTAAAGTTTTGAATGGCGCATTTGCGTATGAGCAGCGCGGTACTTCAGCGCATTAATGACCGTAAATATGTAAGTAATATCCAAACGGAATCCCCGGCTTAATTATAAGTGTGGCGCGGCGCCAGCACAGACGGCTAGCGAGGTTGCGAGCGGAGTACTTAGGCAGATTTCAGCAGCCCCGCGTAATAACTGCGTCATTAACCGTCACTCAACGTGGGTTGAAATTCTCTAAAGTGTACTTTTCTCTAGAAACGCGGCGGCTTTATAGCGGTATGCTGGCAAGAGGCCAGCTGATTTATGGTGAGTCCTAGAACCCTTTGGTATCAGAGCGCGCTGCTACTTCAAACACGCAGCTGGGAATTTCGATGCCATCGTTCTAAATTAACTCCCCCGTACATTCACCAGGTTCACCACCTGTTCGCTATTTTGTTCAACTTTCGCTCGGCGTTTACACCGCGCTCACTCTCCGAATTATTTATCTCTGCATATGTAACCGTCAGAGCCTCCACTTGACCTCCATGCGACCTCCACTCCATTGATCCGGTGGTCGACCCTTCTCTACCGCCACAGTTTGAAATTCTCTCCTTCTGGTCGCCCGCTATGCGTTGAGCAAACACCATGCTCAAGACTTTTTTCTCCGCCGGCCTACGATTCGCTCACGCTTCTCGACAAAGTGTTTTTGCCCGCACCATTATCAATTTTTCGTCGCGTCCTTCTCGTCGAACTAAAAACAAGACACTCCTGCCTTCCAGGCCCGTTACATGATTTCTTCTCCTTTCACGTGGCCTGTAAGAGGCGGCCGTTAGAGGTTCGGGCTCATAACTATTTAGCCAGGCGGTCGCATTGTGAGTCAGCGGATTGCTTGTACACATCACGTCTGAATAAGAGCGTCTGATAAATAATAATTAATAATAATAATAACAACGGTGGGCTAGCGCTGAACCAAATCCGCATAAGCATCGCAGGATGCGGGCACCTAGGACGGGGGGTGTAATGGAAGAGACTCTCTGTGCCCCTATGTGACTACAAACAATATGAACCCCGTAACGTCGCGCCACCCTAAATGTGAATTAGCCCATAGCGTTTTCAAGTGCCGTCACATTTGCAACTTTATAAATATTTATGGTCGGAGTGAGTAGCACTGCCGCCTTACAGCAAGAAGGACCCGAGTTGGATTCCCGGATTGAGCGCTTTTCTGCGTGAAGTTAGCATGTTCTCCCCATGTCCACGTGGGTTTTTCGCCGGGTACTCCGGTTTCCTCCCACCTGTACGCCGGTTTTCTATTAAAAAATCCAAAGACATGCAGCTAGTTAGAGATTCTATTTAAGAAGTCGGCGAAATGTTTGATGGATTCGTGGTTCACATAGACAAATCTTAGCAACTCAACTCACTGTATGGTTAATGTCCCAAGGCATACATCAATATTTAGGAAAATGGCTTTTGTGGCAGCTGCTGCCTCGCTTTTGGAACAATATTTCCACGAGCTTGAAGCTACAGTCAGTACCATCGTTGAGCTACTTTAGATCCCAGTTAGCATCAACATTTCGGCACAGTTCCGTTTGCATAAATAGATTTCTCTTTTTGAAGTGTTGCGTATACTTCCGTTTACTGTGCTAACACCTTAACATTTACCCATGCCCATGTTGTAATGTTGCCTTTTTTTGAATATTATTCATTTATTGTGCTGTGCAATCTTGAGTGTCACTGTTTAAGTCATGATCATGGCTGGGGTTTCATCTTTGTACAAGTTACTATCATGAGTTTGATTATGGTTCAAGTTTTATGATTACAGTTAAGAGTTCCATTAATGCACGTAATGGTTTCTGCAATTAAGTTTATTTGCCCTTTGGTCTGATGCGTTGCTACGTTGGTCAGTTCGGACGCTTGTTGCGTCGTAAGAATCCCGCATCTAGAGCTTGCAAGCTCACTGGGTACCCTCTGCTGCAATAATAAGCGTCGATCTGTCTCTCGAGCTGCTGCCTATGTTAATTGGAATGCTTGACAGTTGGGAAGCTGTTGTCGTTTAGGTGACGACTTGAATGCGCGCGGCTGTGAGGGCTCCGCCCCCGTGGCCACAGTGAGACGCACATGGCGGAACTTCCGGGAAGCGCCCCCAATTCTGACTTCTACAGGGGCCTCTCTGGCATTGAAGGGAAGAATTTACATCAGCGATGTGTGAGGACTGGCACGGTGTATGGTGGGGAGAGGTGGCCAAGTAGGCACCACGGGTGGCTACACGGTGGTAAAATCCGCGCCCAACAGAAAGGAAATCCTGCCCGAGGCGGTTCCATATCCGCCTCGGGAATTCATTATTGTTAATGCTATGGGGCTTATTGCAGTGCGGTAACACAATGAGTAGCGCTGCTGCTTCACAGCAAGAATTTATCAGGCTCGATTCCCACCTCGGGTTGTGTTTGGGTGTTCTCTCCCTTGCTCTGCATTGTTTCCCTCCAGGATCTCCGGGTTCCTCCCAAAACTCAACTGAATACCCATTCATTGGCCGATAGCATAATAATTTACAGGACGCAGCGTCTGGCGGGTTGGCGCCAGCTACCTGCGTGGCTGGCTTCCCCCTCCCCACTTCTCTGCAATTTCCTCGCTCCTCTTGAGTTTTTTTTTCGCTCTCCCGTTGCACGAATGCGCACGTCACAACCTGCGATCATCATACTACCGCTATTACAAAGTCAAGCGGTCGCACCGCCAGTGTCCATGGTCAGGAGAGCCGGGAACCCGCTTGCGCGAAGTTGCGCCGCGATGTTTCCGCGCCGCGGCGCTGGAGTCCGCGATTCGGCGACACGAGCGTAGAAATACCGGCAATGCTCTCCGATTTGCTTCGCTGCTGGAGAGGAAAAACCCGAGGCGAGCCGAGGTAAGACGATAACTTCACCGGGTTCGACACTGAACGAAATTTCATTGCCACCGCCAATCTAATGCAGTGGCGTTGAAAGGCTTCACTCGAATTACTTGGACGCGTTTGCTTTATTTAACTCAACTTTGGCTTTCTGTTGAAGCAACGTTTTGCGTTGCACCTACGGTGGTGTTACCATTTCTGCGTGCAATGCGATGACGTCTTTAAAGGATTTTTGCAATGTTTTTCTTCTCCTTCAGGGTTAACCTCTCCAAAGATAGTATATTCTGCCATAGAGCAGGGCATCTTTCAGAGCCACGTACATTTCCAGAGTTTTGTCGTTGTAGATGTGACGGCGGGGTGTCATGGCGGTCGTAATGGCGGTGGTGGGTGGGATGACAGGTGTTGTCGGTGGCAAGAGTTGCAATGGTAGAAGCGGTGGCGGTGATGTTCGCGGTGGTTTCAACGGTGTTGTCAATGGCTATGGCGGTTGGTGCATGGGGAAAGGCGTTAATGTTGGTGGCAATGATGGTATATTATAGTATTGATGGCAAAGTCACTGTCACTTGGGGGCGAACGATGAATGTTGTTATTGTTGGCTGAGTTAGCAGCACAGTTGGTGTGTTGGTTTCAATGGCTGTTGACATCGATTGTGGTGGTGGTGCCGCAAGTGTTATGGCTAGTTCCTGGGGCAGTCGTCGCCATGGTATTGTTAGCGGCAGCGGTTCTTGATCCATCGGTGGATGCGTTTGTATCATCGGCGGGTGTTCACCATGGACAGAATCGGGGTGTCGGTTGCGCCGGTGGTGGTGCCGGTTGCGCCGGTGGTGGTGCCGGTTGCGCCGGTGGTGGTGCCGGTTGCGCCGGTGGTGGTGCCGGTCGCGCCGACCGTACCAGCGGGGAGGCGTGTGGAGGCGCGAGGACTTGCGTTCCTGCCCGCACCGGCGACCCGTGATTCCTCCTCTGCGTATTTTTGGCAGCACGGTGAGTGACTCTGACAAATGCTAATGAACATAAATAACCCCCCCCCCACCCGTCCACCCGCCCACGCACAGGCCCACTCTGCGTGTGTTTCTGGTGCTGCAAAATGTTCACTACGAACAAGAGCTCTTTTTTTTTCCTAGAAAGCCGTGTCGAGCGCTCCTCCTCTCTCATTTGCGACGTTTCGCCTCCAATGTCGATGCCTCCAACGCGGGAGGCGCAGCGTCGTGAAAGGAAACATTTTCGACACGGCTATCCCGACAGAGCAGCTCTTGAGAGTAATTTACTGGAGCGTTGAAAACCTAAAGGATTTCATTGATTATTGACAGATTTTTCCATCAAGATAGACAGTCGTCTTTGTCATAAATTTTGTCCGAGATGTTTGTTTGTCTGTCTGCGTGCATTTATTACAAAGTATATTAAAATGTCAAATGTCACTAAAGCAAGCTTTTTTTTATGTATCGTACTGAAGGACAAAACTATTATGTTTTAAAACTGTACAGCATTTTGGATCGATCCAGGATGACGTCAATAATAAGTCACAACTGCAGATGGTCAATTATTATTCCTGGTGGACAATCCTCTTGTCTAATATTGTAGGCGGGGTTTTTTTAAACAGAATTACGTTAAATCTAATCTGATGATTGCTTTGAAAACTTATTTTTGCGATAGCCATTTCGAGCGTTGCCCTTATTTTCTGAGCAGCTAATTCTTTTGATTGTTTGTTTGACATCTCTCTCCACAATCTTTCTTTCGCGTTCTTTGATCCACAGCTATCACATCGCTAAGGCTGTGTCATATTTATATACGTAGATGGAGCAATTCAAACAAATTGTTGCATGGCAGTTGTAATACGATGGTGATGTTAAAGCGATTATTTGTAAAACTTTTTTGTAAAATCTGTAGCTGTTAAATGGAAATGTTGGCTCATGAAATAATGGGATTCAAATGTAAAATAAAATGTAATAAAAAAAACGTCCAAAGCATATTACGTCTTATAAATACACGTGTTTAGAAAGGTTGTTTGTCGATGGATGTATCATCCGTCATTTGTTTAAAATTTCTGAAAAATTACTGTTGACTCAAGCAATCATGGTTGAACACCGGTACAGCACAGTGATTAGTTTGCTAAAACGTTTAAACATCTAAACTATTATTGCGTTGATGTAGGTTGTCACAGCTCGATGCATGATATTTGCTTTCCAAAGCCATTCTTTCGGGATAGCCGTTTCGAGCACTCTGCATCTTTCCTTCGCGACAAAAAAAACCAAACAAATCACGATGACTGGACCCTGAGCTTGAGGAGCAGCGACGCGCTCACACTTTTCCGCGCGAACATTCGAGCGTCGGCGATGGACTGGCGTCCCATCGTCGGTATATCCTTGCCTTGCGCCCTGTGTCTGCCGGGATAGGCTCCGGCTTCACCGTGACCCTGTATAGGACTAAGCGGTTTCAGACAATGAGATGCGATGAGACATTCGAGCTCAGTGAGTCCTCCACGCGTCCATCTCCGCCCCGGATTATTCCGCGGCTGCAAATGTTACCAATCCTTCGTCATGCGCTACCCGAGACGTCTCGAGGTCAATCAGTTTAAAAAAAAAAATACATGTTAAACAAATTCAAGTATCTAAATATTAATGTCACCTTGTCCGTGTGTCTGTTAAAGATTTGATGCTGTTCGCTGATGGGCGATGCCCCGATAAGCATCGTCGTTCAGTGACTATCTTTAGAGCACATTTTGTTTTCCGAAAATGTGATTGAACACCACGCTTCAAGTCTCTCATTGTGAATAATGCGATTTGTAATTGGCTTGCAACAAAAATAAATGTGGCCCAAAAGCACACATTCAATGTCGGGCTGGAGGCCCAAGCAAAACAAAAACTAACTTGATCGCCACTTAACGCTGATCTTAATGTAATAAAGTATATACCTGGACGTTGCTGTTATGTTAAGCACATAGTTGAAAACGCTGTCCGATTGTTATTTCACAATTTATGTCTTCAAGTTGTTTTCTAACACACTACTGCCAAGTTGTTCTGACTTGCTGATCCTGCATTTGAAGTCTAGTAATATAAGACTTGCCTAGATTCCCCCATGCTATGCCACAAGAGTAAAAGCTAAAGTTAGAAACTGTTTATCTGGTCAGGATGTTCCCCTTCAAGGAATAGCGTCGCATCTCGATTTCATTGACAAACTAATCTTTCTCAGTAAAGTCTTAATGTGCAACCAGAGTTAGTACTGGGTCAGATTTAAACCATGCGCCATCGATATAACACAAATGTTTAAATAAATATTTAAGATACACGTTGACACGTGTAACGGTTTCAAAAGTACTGATGTAGGTTTTCACTGCTCGATGCATGATTGCTTTCAAAAGCTGCTCTTTCGGGATAGCCGTATACGTGGGAGGCGAAATGTCGCGATGGAGAGAGGGGGAGCGATCGACGCGGCTATCCCATTCAAAGTTACTACGAGCTAAATCCCATCCCGTCGTATAGCTAAAGTCGAATTTATTTAACTTTTCAATAAGTTTACGAAACATTATATTTTCATTATTGTTCGTTCAATGTTTCCTTTTCGTAACGAGCATGGGGATATTGCAGTTTACCGAACCTTAGTTTTGCTTGAACGCTGCACTGTTTCCTGAGCCAGATCTCCCGAGCCGTGAAAACCCACATTATTACACAGATAGAGTTTATCTCAATCGGCTCTTACCTGCTTTGAGCAAAAGTTGATGAATTAATGACTCAATGCAGTGTGAACTATGATCAAATTATTTACACGGTTAAACATATGAAATCTGTTACGTATCTCCCATTGCATCGACCAATGTCAGATTACCTGACCAATAACTAAATGAAACTGTCAATAATATAGCTTATATATATAACCAAAAACTGATTAGCATGCGTCACAAGAACACTAAGAGGGCCTTTCGGCAAGGTGCCTGATTAAAAAAAAAAAATTGCACTGCGCTGGTGGAATTTCAAAACGCCTAGTTACACAGTCGGGCAGCGGAGCAGGTACAAACGCAAGTATAATATACAATGATCTATTACAGCAAATTATGCTTGGACAGCCATCGCCACAGGGTTAATGCAAAGTGGCGCTGTTGCCTGCAGCAGTCCTCAATGCGCACGGTTCGGTCTCGTTGCGGTGTAATTGGCTCGCGCGCCGCTCACTCCGGACAAAACGCGAGACTTGCAAATATTTCACGTTTTCCCTCTTAATTACGAATTTGTACGGTGACATCGATAGCGGACCTTTTCAGCTGACGTCTGTGAAATGCATTAAATGGGTTCTGTGAAAAATAAAATATAAACAATCGGGGGGGAGGGGGAGGGGCATGGCACAGTGGTTAGCGTCCTGCATTACGCTGTGCATCCTGCGACTCCGCGAATCATGGCCACGACTAAGATCAGTGGCGAGTGATATCTATTATTAATATATGTGTACCAATACAAGGAAGCGTGATTTGACAATTCACGCTGCTCAGTGTGGCGAAGCATGGTCATGCGACTCCTTTGATTGACAGGGAATGTCAAGGGATATATTCAACCGTAGTCTGACGTAGGGGTCTCAGCTATTATAATTGTTTTTATATTTATACGGTATAATATTTCCATCGTCATTTACAGCCCTTTGACATTCCATTGCTGGATGAAAGTCTTTCCATGCCGTGTCGGTCATGCAGAGGTTTTGAACCAAACTTCCATGGCCGTTGGTGAAGGGGTCAGGGACCAGGAACAATGCATATATCTTTGCTCACCACTTCAGATTACATAGGGCGGCGAGGTGGCGCAGTGAGCAGCGCTTCTGTCTCACAGCAAGACGGTTCCGGGTTCGGTTCTCGGCTTGGGTGCCTTTCTGTGTGGAGTTCGCATGTTCTTTTCCTGTGTGAAGCCGGAGTCTATCCCGGAAACACAGGGCGTAAGGCAGGAATACACCCGACGACGGGACGCCAGTCCATCGCCGGGAATTGCGGGACAATTTTAGTCTGCAAGCCAATCAACCTATCCAGGAGAATGCTTTTGGACTGTGGGAGGAAACCGGAGTACCCGGCGAAAACCCACGCGGACACGGGGAGAGCATGCAAACTCCACACAGAAAGGCACCGGAGCCGAGAGACTCGAACCCGGGACCTTCTTGCTGTGAGGCGTCAGCGCTAACCACTGCGCCACCGCGCCGCCCTGGGCCACACATAAGTGACATTAAGGCGGTTAAATATAAATCTGTGGGATATTTATCGCCCACCCTGGCTAGTATACGCATTGTAGAAAATTACTTCACAGAGCGGTTGTTTCGGGATGGCTGTATCGAGCGTTCCCCCTGTGTCTCTCTGTCGCGACACGGATATCCTGAAAGAACGGCTTTAGAAATTAATTATCATGCACAGAGCCGCAGCTAACTTACATCAGTACAGCAATAATGTGATAACGAAACACATGATTTGAAGAATTATTGTTAATATTGTGGACGGCACGGTGGTCCAGTGAGTAGCGCTTCCGCCTCACAGCAAGAAGGTCCCGGGTTCCAATGTCGGCTCGGGTGCCTTTCTGTGTGAAGTTTGCATGTTCTCTCCCCGTTTCCGCGTGGGTTTTCGCCAGGCACTCCGGTTTCCTCCCACAGTCCAAAAAACATGCTGCTGCATAGGTTAATTGGCTTGCAGACGAAATTGCCCACAGTGCCCGGTGATGGACTGGCGTCCCATCGTGGGTATATCCCTGCCCAGCGCCCTGTGTCTTCCGGGATAGGCTCCGGCTCACTGCGACCCTGTACAGGACTAAGCGGTTTCTGACAATGAGATGAGATTATTAATATTGTGGGAATAGTGCCGCTGCACTATTCCCACTGCTGCTGCTGATGATGATACTGACGGACATGACTCTAAGTGTCTGACACTCGCATCGTGGACGCGCGCGATGTGTGTGTCAGGCCGCACAAACAAACCTATGCCCGGGGGGCATCTCATTGCGCTCAGTACATGCTCCCTGCGGGCGCGTTCGCGCACCTGTACGTCTGTGCGAATGTGTGTGTGTACGCGTGTGTGGGGAGCGGTGGCTCAGTGTAGAACCGAACTCGGTTCTACGAACCCAGTAGAACCGAGTTCGATTCCCGTCCACGGCTAGCACCAATGACGCTTTTCTAAAACGGGCCTGGGCCTCCTCTAGGTCGACTCAGCCTCAAATGAGCACGTGTGTGGTGTGTAAATATTATCGTTAGGGAGACAAAAGCGGCCGGGCGTTGTTCCGGCCGCCCATCCCCTCGGCCACCCATCCCATCCGTGCTGGTCTTGAACAGCAATTGCCCCAAAATCGGGCTACACAGCTGGCGTTGTGAGAGTATCTTTATATTTGTGTGCGCGTACGCATTAACGTGGAGGCGCGTACATGCATGTGCGCGCGTGTTTGTATAAACGTGCGCGCTCCCGTCCGCGTGTGCGCGTGTGTGTGTGCGCGCTCACAACACCTTCCTCACCGCGTCTCCATCCTTTCCTCCCATCGCCCCCTCCCTCCTCCTCCTCCTCCTCCTCCTCGGCCTCCTCTGCCCGTCACAACACCACCACCCCCTCG
>JAZEWT010000017.1:4024207-4034548 GCA_036362905.1 Mordacia mordax | reverse complement strand
GAGGAAACTATTACACAGTCTGGCAGAGCTGCTCTTGGTACTGCAGAATCTTCTCCCAGGTGGGAGCAAGGTGAAGAGTCTCTGGGAGGAGTGGGAAGAGTCAGCCGCAATGCTGGTGGACTTGCGGATAAGCCGAGAGCTGAATATATCCTGCAAACAGGGGAGAGAGGTGCCGATGATCCGCTCCGCTGTCCACACAACTCTTTGGGGAGTAGCGCTGGTCGGAGGCGTGGCAGTTCCGGTACCAGATAGTAATGCAGCTCGTCAGAATGCTCTCGATGGTACCCCTGTAGAAGGTTGTGAGGATGGGTGTTGGAAGGTGCACCTTCTTCAGCCATCGTAGAAAGTACAGGCGCGGCTGAGCTCTCTTGGCCAGGGAACTAGTGTTGGTGGTCCAAGAGACCAGAGTTCATCTGCAATGTGAACACCAAGGAACGTGGTGCTCTTCACTCGCTCCACCATGGCACCGTTGATGCTGAATGGGAAGTGATCAGCGCTGGACCTTCCTGAAGTCTACAATCATCTCTTTTGTCTTCACAACGTTGCACCAGTCTGCCAACCGTTGCATCTCCTCTCTGTACGACGTGTCATCATTCTCGCTGATGAGCCTCACTACGGTGGAATGTCGTTGACGAACTTGATGATGTGGTTCATACTGGAGCTGGATGTGCAGTTGTGGGTCAGCTGCGTGAACATCAGTGGGCTCAGCACACACCACTGTGGGGCGACAATTCTTAGCATGATGGTGTTGAAGTTAGTGCTGCCGATATGGTCCGTCTGGGGCCCAGAATCCAGTTACAGATGGAGGTGTTGAATCCTAGCACGCCCAGCTTTCCAATCGGCTGCTTGGGGTTGGCGGTGTTAAACGCCGAACTAAAATCGATGAACAGCATTGTCACGTAACTATTGCGTTGATCGAGGCGGGTCAGAGCCAGATGGAGTGAATGCGTTGTCAGGTCCCACAACCTTGCGTGGGCCCACCCTGGAGAGCGTCTTTCTCACACTGGCAGATTTCAGGGAGAGCACCTGGTCATCTGGCGGGGGCATGATTTTTCTCACCAGCTCGGTGTCCTGGGCCTCAAACCTGATGTAGAAGGCGTTGAACGCGTCTGGAAGAGAGGCATCGGTGTCACAGACACGTGGCGGGGTCCTGTAGTCCGTGATGGCCTCGATGCCCTTCCACATGCGCCGTGTGTCTCTCGAACAGACGAAATGGTCTTTGATTTTCCTTGCATAGACGCGCTTTGCCAGCTTGATGCCGCGGGATAAGATGCTTCTTGCTGCTCTGAGTGCCGCGTCATCTCTCGCTCTAAAGCAGCATCGTGGGTTTTCAGCAGTTTGTGAACATCCGCTGTAAACCATACCTTTTGCTTGGCACGTGTGATGACGGTTTTCGTAACTGTAACATCCTCAATACATTCGATGATGTACCCAGTCACTGTGGCAGTGTACTCGTCAAAGTCTATGTTGTAGCTGCTGGTCGCTGCTCTTCTAAAGATGCTCCAGTCTGTACACTTGTTCCAGATTTTGCCCTCTTAAGCAGAGGTTTATATGCTGGAGTGAGCATTACAGTGGTGTGATCAGAACATATCGAACTAAATTATCCCCAGTGCCCTTTCATGGATTGGCATCCCATGCTGGGCAAAGTCCTGACGTGCATGATTTTCTTTTTCACCGTGAATAATAAGAAAGCAAATCCCGACGTTTTGGCCGATTTGTATCATTTAGTAAATATTGATGTTTACCGCAATGGAGTGCTTGGGGCATATGGGTGCCTATTCAACAGTAAGATCTGCGCCTCACCAAATACATATTTTCTGTGTGCAGTTTGTATGTCCTCTACATGCTGTACGTGGGTTTTCTCCAGATATTGAGGTACGCTCCCCACAACTAAAACATAATTGACCCATAACATCAAGTCAACACTGCAGAGACAGCGGATGCCAGGCGTGGTGCTGGTCACCCATCCCCAGTGTGCCGTGCTGGTGTTCGCTAACAGCACTTGACCCTACAGTCCGTTAAGGCTACTCGGAGGTTGTTTGCATCACGTGCTGTTTATCTCCTGTTCGGTCGCAGAGAGGAGATCTGATCGGGCGCGGCACGGGCTGGGCAAGGGATCAATTCACTCGATAGAGGAAGACTCTGGAGCAAAGTGGACTCGCAGGAGACCGGTATCAGCGGTGTCAAGGTCGGTCTCTTTGGAGGAAACGCGTGAAGGGCATGACTGAGCAGTTGGACGCGGTCACTCTCCAACAACAACCGAAGGCGAATGAGCGACGCTGTCAATAACGAGTAATGGGTGGTGGATCGCTCACAGATGGAGTAAATACTCCTGCCCGTTCTCGACGAGGAGATGCCGTACCCTGACTTGCCAGGAGATGGCAACACAGCAAACATGAAGATTCCACCCGGCCACCCAGTTCAGTCAGTGGAGGGACTCCACAGAAAGACACCCGAGCCGGGGAACCGAACCCGGGGCCTTCTTGCCGTGAGGCAGCAGAGCTCCCCACTGCGCAATTTCTAATCGCCTTTCAAAGGCAAAAAAAACATGCCTCTCGGATTACAGTACGCGCCTTCAAGTGCGTCCCAATTGCAATAGACGGTACAAACGTATCTTCTTTGAGAATTGCTTTTTCCATAGCTGTTCTTTCGGGACGGCCGAACGTTTGTAATGAAATGTTAAAAACCTAATCTGATTTGATGCTAATGCATTGCCTGATGATGCCTCCAAAGTAGGAATCGAATCGTGAAGTAGAGGAGCCCTCGACGCGGCTATTCCGAAACAACGGCTGCAGAGAGCAATTCTCATCGAACCGTGACGATCCCTGATGATCCCTGACGATCCGTGACCATCCGTGACGAACTCACATCATCAAGGTGCGTCTTGACATGCGGACAATGTGGAAACTTGCCCAGCGAGTGGTTGATTTTTGGTCTCACGTGCGAGCGCGCAGTGCCACCACGTGGCGTTTCACGCGCATTTCCCACGTCTCTTCAAGCGTTCGCCAAGCCACTCCGCTGCTGGATGAAGGCCTCCTGATCCCGTTCGTCGGTGGTCATGGTGGTTCATTTGAGAAGGCGCGGAGCCGTTCGTGTAGCGGTTAGAGCGCTGCGTTACGAACCCAGCGACCCAAGTTCAATTCCCGCTCATGGCCCATACCGGTGTCGATTGTCTTAACCAGTCCAAAGTCTCCCCTAGGTCGACCCAGCCTCAAAACGAGCACCTGGTGCAGTGTAAGAACACAGCCACTAGGGATACAAAGATTGCCTGGAGTGGTGCTGGCTTGTACCGTGCCTGCATTCATAAGTGCTCACAAACAACACTTGATCCTACAGTCAGGTAAGGCCATACGGGGGGAATCTTTATTTTGACCAAACCTCACCACCTTGTTCGGTGTGGACCCGTGCCCGTGTGGTCCATAACCGGTTCAGCCAATGGCGTTAGCCGGGGTCAGGAATCGAACTCGGGTTGCCTGATTATGTGGCGCAGCGTGTGATTGCTTCCAACCACTCCACGGTCTCAGTCATTCTGGGAACCCAGCCACAATTCAATGACGACGATCCCTGCCACCTACACCCTGATGAAAAAGCACTGATGTCAGTCTCTAAGCTGGAAGGAACTATATCTCTTTTAAAAGTTGTCCAGTGGGGAGGGGTCAGCAAATTACAAGAGCGACACCAGTAGTCGAACATTACTTGCTAAACATAACTACTAAAGTATGAGACAGGTGAACATATAAAAGTATTCCACTCCGTAGCATTTGACAGGTAAACATATTAAAAAATCCACTGGATAGCATTTGACAGGTGACCATATAAAAAAAAAACTTCCACTAGATAGCATTTGAATTATTTATAGCATTCTGTATGGAATTCGCATGCTCTCCCCGTGTCTGCGTGGGTTTTCGCAGGATACTCCGGTTTCCTCCCACTGTCCACTGTTTAGGTTAATTGGCCTACTGAGTAAATCGCCCCCAGTGTCCTGCGATGTACTGGCATCACATCCTGGGCATAGCCCCACCGTTTGCCCTCTGTCTGCCGGGATAGGCTCCGGCCTCCTGCGATCCTGCACAGTATTAAATCAGTGTAATGCACACGCGTGCACGCGCAGGTCAGTGAGACTCGTTATTGGGAGCTGCTCTTTAGAGATAGCCGTGTCCTGCGATTATCTTTGGCGATGCTTCGCCTCCCACGTTCAAGATAATCGTCCAGTAGTGCTGATGCCTCCTCCAATGTGGGAGGCAAAACGTCGCAATGGAGAGAGGAAGAACCATCGACACAGCTATCCCGAAAGAGCAGGTCTTGAGAGTATTTATCATGCTCAATCCATTCAGTCGTTCAGTGTTTTGTGTTTTTCTCTGTGAGGTTTGCGTGTTCTCTCCCCGTGTCCGCGTGGGTTTTCGCCAGGTACTCCGGTTTCCTCCCACATTGCAAAGACATGCTGCCTACATTAATTGCCCTAACTAAATTGGCCCCGGCACCTTGAGAGGTTGTAACTTGCTTACCCCTCCCGATGGACGACTGTTAAAAAGATCTGCGTAGCTCAACGGTTCCTTCCAGCTTAAATAAAATTTGACCGACAAGGAGCATCCAGAGCAAGTAAATTAACATGTAACATGCTGTCGAAGAATGATCGAGGCGTGTCGAGGCGTTTCTGTGTGGTCCTCTTGAGGTCACCCATGGCCGATATCATACTATACAGGAAGCAATGTTTGGCGGGCTGGAGCAAGCTGACCACCTGAACATCTTGTGACCAAGCTGCAGTCTCCTCGTGCCTCCGTATCCGTATCTCATCCATGACCAGGCGTGGAATTTGCGTAAGTAATACATTTTTAAAATCTCTATTATTATTATTATTGTTCCCATGTAACGTTTGTTCAGGATCGATACACGGTCTGAAACTGAAAAGCAAACGCGGGGAGTGAGATTGCAGATTTAGTCAGTATGACCTTGACCGTGACCCCGTCAAAATGATATTCAGTGGCACGTGGCGCAAATATTTGACAAGTAAATATTCACACCGCACGTACAGCGCTAACATCACCCCACTGCTGGAGGGAGGCCTCCGGCATGCCGTGCAGATCCTGCAGGTGAGCATACTTCACCACGCTGGGCAACGCGGGTTCGGAATGAGTGGGAAAACACAGACGTGTCATAGAACGTAAAGTCCAAATTGAACATCAGCGTCATTCATCCAAGCACCATCCCGACTCACGAGCGTTGACACGTCTTAGTTGGAGTTTTATTGTTGATCCAGGTAGATCGTCAGATATTATTTTGTCCAGGATGTTTTGTTTGTCTGTTTGTTTTTCTGCGTATATTAATTCGAAAGTAGTCCAAAAAGTCAAATTTCACTCGTGTTTTTTTTTAATGGTATGCAATGACAAAATATGACGTTTTTTTTCAAATCCGTCCAGCATTTGGATCGATCCAGGATGATGTTAATAGTTTGTTACAAATCACAATGAACTCAAACCGGCGCCTGGTCAATTATTGAGTCGAGTAGACAGGCGTTTCGTCTTTTCTGGTTTACCTGGATCACAGTCGACAGAGAGTCTTGTGTTTTTTTTATTTAATCACCGCTGTGTGTTTATCAGCCTGCATGCTGGCTTGTTTTTCAATCTTAGGTTTGCAGAGTCCTTTGTGATATTTGCGCTTCGGGTGAAAGGTGCTTTTAAAATGTTGCGTATTATGCTTGCTTCGAAAAGCTGCCCTCTCGGGACAGCCGCGTCGATCGCTCCCTCTCCCTCCACTTCTTCCTTCGCTTGTTCGGTGGCTTCTTGAACTGCAGCGGCTGAGAAACGTTGCCCGGGTAGAGGCAACGTTTCTCAGCCAAAGGTTGCTGAAGCTGAACCCAGAGGTGGAACCATCTCCCGTCATGCCAGCGAAGCCTGTGCCTGCTCAGGATTACTGTGCCTGCCCAGGATTACTGTGCCTGTTCAGGATTACTGTGTCTGCTCAGGATTACTGTGTCTGCTCAGGATTACTGTGTCTGCTCAGGATTACTGTGCCTGTTCAGGATTACTGTGCCTGCTCAGGATTACTGTGTCTGCTCAGGATTACTGTGCCTGCTCAGGATTACTGTGTCTGTTCAGGATTACTGTGTCTGCTCAGGATTACTGTGTCTGCTCAGGATTACTGTGTCTGCTCAGGATTACTGTGTCTGTTCAGGATTATTGTGTCTGTTCAGGATTATTGTGTCTGCTCAGGATTACTGTGTCTGTTCAGGATTACTGTGCCTGCTCAGGATTACTGTGTCTGCTCAGGATTACTGTGCCCGCTCAGGATTACTGTGTCTGTTCAGGATTATTGTGCCTGCTCAGGATTACTGTGCCTGCTCAGGATTACTGTGTCTGCTCAGGATTACTGTGTCCGCTCAGGATTACTGTGTCCGCTCAGGATTACTGTGTCTGCTCAGGATTACTGTGCCTGCTCAGGATTACTGTGTCTGCTCAGGATTACTGTGTCTGCTCAGGATTACTGTGCCTGCTCAGGATTACTGTGTCTGCTCAGGATTACTGTGTCTGCTCAGGATTACTGTGCCTGCTCAGGATTACTGTGCCTGCTCAGGATTACTGTGCCTGTTCAGGATTACTGTGTCTGCTCAGGATTACTGTGTCTGCTCAGGATTACTGTGTCTGCTCAAGAACACTTCTACTTCTTTCATTCGTTTGCCAATTGTTGGATTTTTTATTTTATGTCCTTCGTTGACATATGGTCTTTATCTCATCTCATTTTCTGAAACCGCATAATCCTATATAGGGTCACGGTGAGCCGGAGCCTATCCCGGAAACACAGGGCGTAAGGCAGGAATACACCCGACGACGGGACGCCAGTCCATCGCCGGGCATTGCGGGACAATTTTAGTCTGCGAGCCAATCAACCTATCCAGGAGCATGCTTTTGGACTGTGGGAGGAAACCGGAGTGCCCGGCGAAAACCCACGCGGACACGGGGAGAGCATGCAAACTCCACACAGAAAGGCACCCGAGCCGAGAGATTCGAACCCGGGACCTTCTTGCTATGAGGCGTCAGCGCTAACCACTGGGCCACAGCGCCGCCCATATAGTCTTAATTTTACTTTAATTGATCTACTCTGATGTTTGGTGACTTGCCGTTCCCTCCAAAGCTTTGTGCAGCGCTTTGTGACCCTCTGGTGAAAAGCGCTTTAAAAATGCTTATTATTATTAAAGCCGTGCTGGCAAGTTTAATTGTCCTAAATAATTTTCCGACCCCGTTCCCTGAGATGTTTGAATTACCCCTGCCTCGACACAATTGTTAAAAAGGGCTACAAAGCGCAACGTTCTTCCCAACTAAAATAAAACATTATCGAACAATTCGAAATGAAAGTAACAATGTTAGGACACTACTGCTGCAATTTTCAACCGGCCGGTGGTCCATAGAGACCAGACCCAAGTGGTCCTTGTGGTGTAAAAGAATAACAACCTCTGCATTACCACACCATGTACGAAAACCTATCGCAGACATTCACCAAAATACACACGCTCTCACGCAGGAGGATTACGTTGCCTTTTTTGATTAACATAGGTTAGTGGCTTATAAAGCTATATTTATCTGTAGATCTGGCATGGTGGATCAGAGCCTGGGGAATAGGGTTGGCACCGCTAAAGGGGGTACTGGGGTTGAATCCAGGCAGCCGTCCGAGAGTTGAACGAGTTCACAAGTTGATGATGAGAATTGCGCGTCATAGTTGCTCTTTCAGCATGGCCATGGAGAGCATTTTCTCTTTTCTCGCCACGGCTATCCCGAAAGAGCAGCTCTCATGGGCAAGTCTTATACATCGAGCCATGAGAAGCTACATCACTGCTCGAACAGAGCTACTCATGCATTGATATTTTTTAGCTGTCCTGAGCTGATTACGTTTTAGCAACACCTGGCTAATATCAAGACTAGGCCCAAATAAAGCTGTCTCTGGTGTGGGCCAATCCGTTTTAAGGGCAATGCACATTAGCAAAGCGTTTAGTTTACATGTTTTGCCACAAGCACGTGTGGTTTTACAAACTTGACACTTTGTGAAAGGTGTCTACTTTGTGTTTTAACACTTGCATTTTTGCCCGAATTGGTAAAAGCTTTTATCTTTTTTTTTACAAAAAAATATCACATTTAAGCTGATCCCACTTTAAATGTGGCTGAGCGCAAGTTTCTTAGCATTAATATTATGGTTGTACTGTCATGCCCTGAGCATGACTGCCACTTTACCATCTCAGTGCAACACAAGATCTACTCTTTACTAAAACCCTGCCAAAATGTCCGCTTTCCATAAATGGTCCCATAATCGACTCCCGAATCGATCACCCTCTGTAATACACCTTTACACTGCGTGGCGAAGCAATTACACGCGCGATCCATCATCACACGTGAGCCCACAGCGGCTTCATGAAGATCGATTCTTCAAGGCTCTGGGATGGACCTGGTTGTAGACCACTGCCTTACAGCGTGGACCAGAAGTGCCTTGAATAAGTTTCAGGAGTAGCTCTGTAAGATATTCTTTTGTAAACCTTTTTCTAACACAAAAGTTTGCAGTGCTCTGGAAATTTTCGGAAGGGTCACTGCGTATCGTGACATGACATATTTAATCATTTACATAACTGAGAAAGAAATGCGTTTTTTATTTGGATCACGTAATTTATGTTCTGCCAGTAGAAATACATTAACGATTGATTCAGGATCAGGGACGAATGATTGTAAACACATAGGAAATATATGAGCACTATTATTACGTGGTGCTGTGTTAGATAATCCTCATAATATATTTGAATAAAAAATGCGATGGAAAGTTGGGGGGGGGGGAGGGAGGGGGAATGTGGACGCAGTGAGCAGAGCTTTGGACGGTTGGAGGAAACTGGAAACACTCCACACGGATAGGCGCCCGAACAGGGACTCGAACCCGTTTCCTTCTTTCTGTGAGGCCACAGCGCCAGCCGCTACACCACGCACAGCGTGGAGAGGCCCTCATCCAGCAGTGACTTGCTAAGCTGGCTGTAGCCGTACGTGTAGTGAGAGGGCTTTATGACACAGGGGTTAATCGGTTTATGCAACTTGGTAGTTTGGACTATTTTATAGTAACTAATCAACAGGTTGTGACATTAAATTATTAACGCGTGCATTTCATTTTCCATGAGCCAGAGAGTCTCGAAATGTCAGAGATTTTAGGTTTTTTTTTTCGCAGTGTCACTCTCTGCCAAGTGACACTGCCAAGAGAGGCACTGTACCCTACTTGTTGTTGTGAACGTACCTTAAAACGTAAGCCCCCTCGACTTTGTTAGATCAACAGAAGACGCTGACCCAAGCAATAACTTTGCAACTGATCGGCAAAAACACTGTCTGGGTCATTCATCGTAAATCCAAATGAATGTGTGGCACGGTAGCACAGTTGCGGTTGTAAAACACAAATAGAAATTCTGAGTTAGGCGCTTTTCTGTGGGACGTTTGCGTGTTCTCTCCGTGTCCGTTTGGGTTTTCTGTGGGTACTCTGTTTTTCCTCCCACCTTCTGAAGACATGCGGTTTAGGTTAATTGATTGTTTTTCTAAATTGTCCCCGGTGCGCTTGCGATGGATTGGTGTCCCATCATGAGTATAGCCCCGCCTTGCGCACTGCGTCTGCTAGGATAGGCTCCGGCTCACCGTGACTCTGTATGGGATGATAGAGGGAGAACACGCAAACTCCACACAGAAAGGCACCCTAGCCGGGAATCGAACCCGGGGGTGCCACTGCCGGGACAGCACCACTGCACGTTATACAACTAAGCAATAAATTATACTGTTCTGTGGGTACCTTTTTGCCAGAATAGAGATGTAAAAAAAAAGATGAGGCTTTAATAATCTCATTATCTGAAACCGCTTAATCCTATATAGGGTCATGGTGAAGCCGGAGCCTATCCCGGAAACATAGGGCGTAAGGCAGGAATACACCCGACGACGGGACGCCGGTCCATCGCCGGGCATTGCGGGACAATTTTAGTCTGCGAGCCAATCAACCTATCCAGGAGCATGCTTTTGGACTGTGGGAGGAAACCGGAGTACCCGGCGATCGAACCCGGGTCCTTCTTGCTGCAAGGCAGCGGCGCAACTCACTGCGCCACTGCGCCGCCCTGGTTGAGGCATTGCCCGAGATAACTGACGTGAGCCGTGACTGGAGATCGAACTCAGGTGAACAGGTTAACGGGTTCATGGTGTGGTGGGCGGACCACTGCGTATCCGCATAGACGTTAACAGATTGGCGTTGGGGGCGGCGCGGTGGCCCAGTGGTTAGCGCTGACGCCTCACAGCAAGAAGGTCCCGGGTTCGAATCTCTCGGCTCGGGTGCCTTTCTGTGTGGAGT
>JAZEWT010000017.1:3910412-3920788 GCA_036362905.1 Mordacia mordax | reverse complement strand
GGGACCTTCTCGCTGTGAGGAGGCGACAGCGCTAACCACTGGGCCACCGCGCCACCCTGTAAAAGTATTCAAACTGTAAAATATCGTAATCGCGACGGCTTAAGGAGGGCCTCATCCAGCAGTAGATTTTTAAATGTACATCGATGAAACAATCAACTTCACCTGATGAATTCCTTAACACGGGACATCGTGTTTGCAAGCGTTGCTAAGAGTGCAAAATTGCCACTCAGCAAACACGTGCCACGTCGAGACAGCTTTAATCTCCGTACATCGTGGACATCACTCCCGGTAAATCGTGTGAATGAACGCGAACCGTTTAATGATTAACTGCAGTCGTTAGCGCCGGCGCGGTGTCGCAGCGAGTAGCGCTGTCGCCTCACAGCAAGAAGGAGCCGGGTTCGATTCCCGGCTCGGGTGCATTTTTGTGTTGAGTTTGCGAGTTCTCTCCCCGTGCCAGTGTTGGCTTTAGCCGGGTTGTCTGCTTTCTTCCCACCGCCCAAAGACACGCTGCTGTTCCCAAAAAAGTCTGCCCTGCGATGTACTGGTGCCACATCTTCGGTATTCCCCCGCCTTGCGCCCTCTGTCTGCCGGGATAGGCTCCGGCTCACCGTGACCCTGTATAGGACTAAGCGGTTTCAGACAATGAGATGAGATGATAATGAATGAATTAATGAATGACTCCAAAGGAAGCAGGCAGTGCACGCTGCCGTTTAGCCTCCCAGAGCTCCACGCGGCACTCGGAAATTCAACGGCGATATCTACCATCGATAATAATAATCTCCTCTCATCTTGATGATTGCTTCGAAAAGCTGCTCTCTCGGGACAGCCGCGTCGATGGCTCTCTCTCCTCTCATCTTGTCAGAAACCGCTTAGTCCTGTACAGGGTCGCGGTGAGTCGGAGCCTATCCCGGCAGACACAGAGCGCAAGGCAGGGATTTTCCCGCGATGGGACCCCAGTCCATCACCGGGCACTGCGAGCAATTTAGTCTTCAAGCCAATTAACCTGTGCAGCGGCATGTTTTTTGGACTGTGGGAGGAAACCGGAGTGCCCGGCAAAACCCCCGCCGACACGGGGAGAGAACATGCAAACTCCACACAGAAAGGCACCCGATCCGAGATTCGAACCCGGGACATTCTTGCTGTGAGGCGACAGCGCCACCCACTGGGCCACCGTGCCGCCCCGACATTAATAATAAGTGTATTTATAGAGCGCTTGTCGGTGTGTGTATTGTTGGCGTGTGCAGTTGTGATTCGGATCCTGCTCCGTTCAATTTGCCCGACTGAGGACATCGATTTTAGACATATCTCCCTGTGATGCAATGGCGTCCCATCGTGGGTGTAGCCCCGCTCGGCTCCCAGTGTACGCCGGGATAACAAATATTGCACTTCGAGAGCGCTTTTCACCCGAGGGTCACAAAGTGTTGCACAGAGCTGTGGAGAGAACGGCGTTGACAGCAGCATCAACGACCACGTACGCAGACCCCGGCTCAATCCAATCCTCTAACGGATGAATCAGACCCAGGTAATGAATAACAAACATTGTCATTTAAATATGTTGCACGTATAAAGATGGATCTGATCATTTTGCAACAACGCGTTTATTGACTAGAACTTGAACGACCCCAAAATGATTCTGAAAAACCATCAGTCGAAAATCTATAATTGACTGCATGAACAAGTTTCGATCACGCAATATTGTATCCCTGAATTATATTTGGGGTATACTTGGATACAGTAATAAATAACACATCATCGCCGTGTCAATGACTTACACGTATTTATTCAAATTCATTAGTAAAAAAACCTCTCATTGATTTGTTTACAATGCTAAGTGAAATTCAACAAAAGGGTTCCAGAGAATGTCATTACGTCTGACAGATTTGCCTCGGGTCTACATGTATGCACTTTTTGGTCTCAGATATCTGATGCTAAACACACATCCGTGCTGAGTTAATATTAGCTTTTTGGGGGGCTTTTTGAGATGGCACAGAAAGAAGATTAGATTTTATTTGCTCCTGGGAAACAAGTCGGATTGCTAAGATGTTGCTGTCTGCAAGAGAGAGAGAGACGGCGGCAGGTATTCAGCAGGTGATGTGGGTAAATAAGATAAACGCCTTGTAGCAGCTCACGATTATACACCGCGGGCGGCACGGTGGCCCCCACGGGTAGCGCTGTCGCCTCACAGCAGCAAGAAGGAGCCGGGTTCGAATCTCGGCTCGGGTGCTGCTTTCTGTGTGGAGTTTGCATGTTTTCCCCGTGTCCGTGTGGGTTTTCGCCGGGCACTCCGGTTTCTTCCCACAGTCCAAAAAAACAACATGCTGCTGCATAGGTTAATTGGCTCGCAGACTAAATTGCCCTCAGTGCCCGGTGATGGACTGGCGTCGCATCGTGGGTATATCCCTGCCTTGCGCCCTGTGTCTGCCGCGATAGGCTTCGGCTCACCGCGCGACCCTGTACAGGACTAAGCGGTTTCTGACAATGTGATGAGATGGGACTTCCTTCTCAACTGAGCATTTCCGTTCGCAGCTGTGTGGCAGGGAAATTGCTGAATATATCTGTGCGGATCCGTGAGCGCTTCGCTCTTATTCTGTGTGGATTTCCTTTGCTTTGCTTACATTTGCCTCTTACAAAATAAATTCTAATGGGATCGGCCAGACGTCCCAATACAGGGCCCTCATGAAAAAGAGATTCGAGGCTCAGTGAAGCGTTCCTGGGTTGGTAAAGAACATGGTCACGTTTCATCATCACTCTGATCATTATTATTATAACTCTGTGCAGCGCTTTGTGACCCTCGGGTGAAAAGCGCTCTGTAAAAGCAATTATTATTATTATTATTAGCAATACAGAGACCTTCTTGCTGAGGTGGCCACACTACTTACTGCGTTACCTTGCCACTCAATATTCTAGTATAATTAAACATTGCGTTTATAGATTGCGCTTTTCACCCGAGGGTCACAAAGCGCTTCACAGAGCTGCGGAGAGAACGGCGCGTCAACAACAACGGTACCAGAACGGAAAATCAGCAGCAACAACATTTTTTGGGGTTTTAAAAAAAAAAACACTTCGTAGTAACTCCAGACCTCTATACTGGTGGTAAACATGAACATTACCATAATTTATTCTCATCTCATCTCATTATCTGAAACCGCTTAATCCTATATAGGATCACGGTGAGCCGGAGCCTATCCCGGAAACACATGGCGAAAGGCAGGAATCCACCCGACGACGGGACGCCAGTCCATCGCCGGATAATTTATTATTTAAAAAAAAACAGAAATCATCTCGACACATCTGTTAACCGTACATCATTTGGGATATTGTTGCAAACGCTGTGTCGTGCATTTCATGAGAATGCACACACAATGCCTTGCAAATCTCCGGAGATGTTTATTTTGCACGCAGACGCAGCGAGACACAGAGCGCCTGAGGATGCCTCTAACGTGCGAGGCGAAACGGTCGCGTTGGGGGCAGGGGAGGGGGGGAGCGATCGACGACGCGGCTGTCCCGAGAGAGAGAGAGAGAGCAGCTTTTCGAAGCGATCATCGCGCATCGGGCCGTGAAAACCCGCGTCGTTACACAACTCTCGTCTGCGTGCGTGCGTGCGCGTGCGTGCGTGTGCGTGCGTGTGCGTGCGTGCACGCGTGTGCGCTCAACAGGTCTTTCCAGTGGAGAACAAACGGAATTCCGCCTTAGGCTCGTGTGCACGTAGGCGGTGCCAAACGTTCTCATTCCAGGCACGTCGCAGCAAACACAGCGACAATGTTTACGCCGCGCGATGACGTGGGACGGCCGTCTGCAGGGAAACTGAGCGCCGCGTCTCCACACGAAAAGCTTGCGGAGCGAATGCAAAGCCAAGCATCTGCGTTGTCACTGACGCATTCACGATGATCGCTTCGAAAAGCCGCTCTCTCGGGACAGCCGCGTCGTCGATCGCTTCCTCTCTCTCCTCTCTCTCTCTCTCTCTTCTCTCTCTCTCTCCACCGCTCTCGGGACAGCCGCGTCGATCGCTTCCTCTCTCTCCCCTCTCTCTCTCTCCACGTCGCGACGTTTCGCCCCACACGTTGGAGGCATCCACGGGCGCAGTGTTCCCGCGTTGTGTTTGTGACTCCTCTTTATATGTAGGTACTACGTGTGTGTGTGTGTATGTTGAGTCACCTCCACTGTCGGGGTTCCACACGCCGGAATCACACTCACGTGCGGGGAGGCGAAACGTCGCGTTGTGGAGAGAGGGAGAGCGATCGACGCGGCTGTCCCGAGACAGCAGCTTTTCGAAGCAATCATCATGCATCGAGCCGTGAAAACCTACATCGTTACACTGACGCGCAATGTTAATGAGATAATGTTGACATTTAACAGACGATTTGGCCAATGACCCTCCTGCAGTGCAGACAAAAGTTTTAGGTATTTTAATTTCACTTGTGCCCGGCGATGGACCGGCGTCCCGTCGTCGGGTGTATTCCTGCCTTGCGCCCTATGTTTCCGGGATAGGCTCCGGCTTCACCGTGACCCTATATAGGATTAAGCGGTTTCAGATAATGAGATGAGATGAGAATTTCACTTGTACGAAACTGCAAATAATAATAATTAGAATTAATGCCATTTAAATAACACCTTTCACCTGGAGGTCCAAATGCAATGCAGGATTCGCAGAGAGGTGGGGGGGAGGCGGCCTCGTGGTTAGCCGCCGCCAGTCCTCCAGACACTGCTTGCTACATATTATGATGTTGTCGACTAAGTAATGCGTTTCGGTTGTTGTGGGAGGAACCTGGAGAACCCACGCAGAACAGGGGGAGAGAACACACAAACTCCACACAGAAAGGCGCCCGAGATGGCAATCGAACCGCCTCGCACAGAACTTTTTTTTATTCCTCTACGAGTCGCATTTGTTAACGCTCTGGCGCCCAAATTGCCAACTCACGTTTTCATCCTTAAAAACACCTTCGTTTTTTTTTCAGAGAGCAAAAAAAATGTTCGGTCAAAGTATCTTTGCGTTCATTCGCAAAAATGCGCGCTCGCATTGAGCAATGCGGTTACCGTAAACAGGGCACCGAGAAACCAGCGCGAGTTCTCATCAAGCGCGACGACGTGGTTGTAACGCAACAAATTCCAACTCGAAATCGGTGGCACCGCCGTCCGCTCAGTGACCAACCCAGCTCGGTGCGAGTCACTCTCAGTGCTCGCGAGGAGGAGGAGGAAGAGGAACGTCTCGTCAAGAATCTCATCCGCCTCTAGCTCCGCTCCCCACCCCCCCCCACGGCGCTCCGATGGATGAAATTCCTGCGTGGAAGCCCTCCCTGAGCACTTGCTCGTATAATAATAATAATTATTATTATTAACAACGCAATTTATAACGCGCCACGAAAATTCCACGGGCTGGTCAGAAACGAGATGCGGACACGCAGAAAAACGCAGGAGAGCGGGGGGGGGAGGGCAGTTAGACAGGCAGTAAGCCGGCGCCAATCGGCCGGACAAATTAACGAGATTTTTAATTTTATTTACAGAAGCGCGGCCGCTCGGCTTAGGGACCCCGGGAGCCCGAGGTGCTCCCGTCAGCGGAGGCTCTCCATCTCGACCACGCGCGACCCCGGGAGCCCGAGGTGCTCCCGTCAACGCGGAGGCTCTCCATCTCGACCACGCGCGATCGCAGCGAACTCGAGCGGGTGAACGAGCTGGCGACGGGCGAGGGCGCGCGGCCTCTCAGCCGCAGCAGCCGCCCGAAGCCCTGGCGGAAGCTCCTACCCACGAAGCTGTAGAGCAACGGGTTGAGGCAGCTGTTGACGTAGGCCACGACCACCGTGAACGGCAGGGCGCGCTCGACGAGCGCCGCCGTGTCGCACGACCGCAGGACGCGCAGGCGGACGAGGGTGTCGACCAGCGTGAACGCGTGGTAGGGCAGCCAGCACAGCAGGAAGGCCAGCGCCACCGCCAGCACGGCGGGCAGCACCTTGTCGCGCTTGATGACCTCGCCGCCGCCGCCGCCGGCGCAGCGGCGCAGCAGGGTCCTGCCGATGAGCGCGTAGCAGGTGCCGATGACGAGGAACGGCGCGAGGAATCCGGCCACGTTGCGGGTGACGTTCATCCCCACGTACCCGGCGCGGAGGCGCGGGTAGCGCACGGCGCACAGCGTGCGGCCGTGGCGGACGAAGGTCTTCCTGAAGACGGCCACCGGGACGCTGAGCAGAAGCGCCGAGGCCCACACGGCGACGCACGCGGCGCGGGCCCGCCGACGCGTTCGCCGGCTGCGGGACTGCAGCGGGCGCACGATCGCGAAGTAGCGGTCGATGCTCATGCAGGCGAGCAGCCAGACGCTGGCGTACATGTTGAGGCTGACCAGGGTGGCCGACGCCTTGCAGATGAAGCCGCCGAAGGGCCAGTCGTGGCCGCGGGCCACCGACACGGCCCAGAGAGGCAGCGTGGCAACGAACACGAGGTCGGCCGTCGCCAGGTTGACGATGTAGACGTTCGCCACGTTCTTGAGCTTCAGATATTTGAAGACGACCGCCACCACCATGGCGTTGCCCGCCAGCCCCACCACGAACACGAGCGAGTACATGATGGGGATGGCGGTGAGCATCAGCGGGTCGCCTCTCGCCACGGGGCACCGCAAGCCGCTGGCGTTCCTGGTTCCCGTGCCGTTGGCAGCGGCCGAGAGGCTCTCGTTAATGACGCCGTGAGCGCTCATCGCGCCCGACCGCGCCGGGGCAGCTTCGACGTTGGACGGCTAAGCTTCACGCACCACGAGGTCGTTTGAGGTTCCTCTGCAACTGCGTCTCCTGCGGAAGGGACACGACGGTCATCGCGTCGAGGAATCATCGGTGGAACAGAGACGATTTGGGATGACGAGCGGGAAATGGGTTTTTTTTTATGATGCGGCTGCGTAATTGGTGCCCGTGGATCAACGCAGACTTGCGAGATAAGGCAGCGGATTGATGAGTGCCCGCGTTATCTCACACTGGCCGCGCATGGCTGCAAATCGCATTGCCACGATGGCATTGTTCTGTTCAAGTGAGGCCACGCCCGTGAATTGTCATTGGAAAGACGAGGCCACATAGGGGGAGACGGGAACGTCTCCCAAACCTCCCCCCATCTCCTCCGGCACAACGGAACGGCGGTGATTTACTTAGAGTAGAGGAAAAAAAACACACATTCTGATTAAAAATGTGTTTACATTAACTCCCCGTATTTGTTGTTGTGGAATTCCTAGACAGAAGCTGCCACCAGCTTTGTGACCCTCGAGTGACAAGCGCTGTGTGAATGCAATTATTATTATTATTATAATTATTCACTTGCTGCGTGATTATCGGCAGCGTCAGCAGCATAACATCAGGAGCAATGCACCATATTGCCCCATCACAGTTGCGTGCCACTGGGTATATTTGTGTCAACAGACCCTACAGTCACTCGACTGTGACATATATTCAAGGAAATGGTTCAATTTATGTGGCAGCTGCTGTCAATGTGTTTGTGAAAATGCCATTCGTTTTTTCCCGAAGCTGTACAACCGGAGCGCTCCTCCGCCCCCCCCTCTCTCCTCTCGCGACATTCCGCGCTCCCACGTTCGAAGAACGCCAGAGGACGACGCGCTTCCAATGTGGGAGGCGAAACGTCGCGACGGAGAGAGAGAGAGAGAGATGGAAAGAGCGGGGGAGCGCGCGACACGGCTCTCCCGAAAGAACAGCTTCGGAGAACAATCATCGTGCATGGAGTCTACATCGGTGCGGTGTAATTTGTCGGCGAAGATTTGGGACTCCGATGTTTGGATCTCACTCTGGCCTGCGCACGTGGTCGTGTGGAGTTCGAATTTAAACATTGACAACAAAGACACCCGCCACTGTTTGGCTTGGGTGGAGCGAGCGGTGGCGCAGTGGTTGGCGCGTTGCGCCATGAACCTGAGCACCCGAGTTCAATTCCCACCTACGGCTAGCGGTTGCGAGTGTTATCCGAACCACTGCCGCCGGGTACCATCAGCGAGGTCAGGTATGGGACCAGACTGCCCCGGTGACCGAAGGGCGTGGGAAAGCCTCCGTGCCAGCGGTTCATTCATGGAGGGCTGCACATGCCGTTACATTACCACTGTTCGGCCGGCGCAGCGGTGTTGGCATTCGGATAGGAAGCAGGCATAACGGTGAGCGCCATCTGACCTTCGAACAGACGCAGAGACAACACAGCTCGATGAAGTGTTGAGAACTCATTTGAAGAACTACAGAGAATCTAATTGCCCGTGCATTGAAACGCCCCGGCTTATCATTTGAAACGTTCGTCTGCCTCTAAAAACAAATCCAACTGTAAAGTTCAACTTTTGCAGTCATAACCAACAAATCCATCTTCACGCCTTCATCTTGACGTCATAAGAACGTGTTACACGCGTGGAATGAGATCGCCCGTGGGGCGAGCGCTCTCCCAGTGCTAAAGATGTCCTTCAGTCGCTCGGAAAAGCCTCTCTGAGTCTCAGGATCGACGCTGTCTCAGAAGCGCCACGCAGTCGGATGCTTCGCCGCCTCCAACGTTGAGTGGCAGGCGCCGGTGGGCCAGTGACAAGGCACTCGCAGAGGAGAATTGAGAACACGTCCACAATGATGGATTGGAGAAAATCACCGCAGAAATCTCATCTCATTGTCAGAAAACGCTTAGTCCTGTACAAGGTTGCGCGGTGAGCCGGAGCCTATCCCGGCAGACACAGGGTGCAAGGCAGGGATATGCCTACGATGGGACGCCAGTCCATCACCGGGCACTGCAGGCAATTTAGTCTGCAAGCCAATTAACCTATCTAGCAGCGTGTTTTTTTGACTGTGGGAGGAAACCGGAGTGCCCGGCGAAAACCCACGCGGACACGGGGAGAGAGAACTCGCAAACTCCCCCCACACAGAAAGGCAACCGAGCCGGGGAACCGAACCCGGGACCTTCTAGCTGTGCGATGACAGCGCTGCTCAATGCGCCACTGCTCCGTCCCCTCTACCAAGGTTAATTTCAGTTTAACTCAGCTTCTGGGAAGTCTGCACTCATGTCACAATGCGACACAGCTGACCACAATCAGCTAATGACACGTGAACCCCGTAGTGACATCTGGTGGGTTGAGTCTGTGCGCTCTGCCAGCTGGCGCGCTGCTGGATCAGATATCAATCGCAACAGAAACACTTCCTGCTCCTGCACTGCGTTAATCGCCCAACGAGAATGTACAGCCCCTATGCAATCCACTGCTGGATGAAGGCCTTCCGTCGCCGTGCCATTCATGGAGATTGCTTGACTCTTTTACCGTTGTAATAGTGATAGAATTTGCAACGCGCCGCCAAACGTCACGCCTGGTCACCAATGGGACACGGATACAGAGGCGTCGCGAGGAGATTGCAGAGGTGGCGGGGGGGGTCGTTTAGGTGGTCAGCCGGCGTCAACCTGCCGGACCCGGCTTCCTATCCATTATTATGGTATCGGCCTAGAAATTAATTGTGGGACGAAACCAGAGAACCTGATAGTGGTGAAAAAATACAACCATGTTCTTTATTTACCCAGGAAAGCTTCACCGAGTCTCAAGCATCTTATTCATGAGGGTCCTGCATTGGTATGTTTGGCCGAATGCGCGAATTTAGAGTTTGGTTTGTGAGAGCAATTTCAAGCAACCCGGATAAAATGCACAAAGAGTAAGCGGGCAGCATTCACAGATCCACACCGGTAGATTCAACAACCCGGTGCCGTAGTTCCACTTGTCCAACATATCGCAGTCCAAGACTTCAACAGCTGCTAGCAGAGGTGAAAGTAGGCCGGTACGGTCCGGTAAGAACTTGGATGAAGCATTCAGTACGGTGGTAGTGGAAAGATAGGTTACAATTTGACCTTATCGGTAAATAAATCTTAATTAATTTCACCCCTGCCTGCTGTACAGGGGTGCACCATGACGCAGTGAGTAGAGCCACAGCCTCAGAACAAGAATACCTGAGTTAGATTCCTTGCTCGCGCAGGTTTTCGTCGGGTACTCCGGTTTCCTCCCACAGTCCAACGACACCGCTGCTGCCTAGGTTAATTGCTCTGACTTAATTGGCCCTGGTGCCCTGAGGTGTTGTCACTTGCTTACCCCTCCCCGTTGGACAACTGTTGAAAGGCGCCGCACAGCTTAACGGTTCGTTCTAACTTCGGTAACAAAAAAAAATCTAACACCTGCAGTGAGGGGCGGCACGGTGGCCCAGTGAGTAGCGCTGTCACCTCACAGCAAGAAGGTCCCGGGTTCGAATCTCGGCCGGGGTGACTTTCTGTATGGGAGTTTGCGAGTTCTCTCCCTGTGTCCATGTGAGTTTTCGCCGGGCACTCCGGTTTCCTCCCACAGTCCAAAAAAACATGCTGCTGCATAGGTTAATTGGCTCGCAGACTAAATTGCCCGCAGTGCC
>JAZEWT010000017.1:3843774-3857997 GCA_036362905.1 Mordacia mordax | reverse complement strand
CTAGACTGGCAGCAGACCTTACAACATGGGAGAAGCTGGTAATTAGAGAAGGCATCTACCTGTTCAACCGCAGGTTTTGTGCGTTAATCTTGGCAAACCAGCGAAGGCATTCCAGTGACCGCTGTGGGCAGTTAGACCCTCGTCTCTTGAGTCAATCTGCAGCACAGCATTGCGCTTTTACAACGGTTTTCATTGAAAGAAAAAATGTGAAAATGTTAAAACAATGTGTGTAAATGATCCTGTGGACACTGCACGTGGACCATAGGTTGAAATGACGTAATTACTGTTGACATTAATTAGATCGTTAATACAAAGTATGGTATCTGGAGTTAAAAATATCGTGACTGCATATTAATACTTAATTATTGTACCCTCTGTAGCCAAGGTTAAAAGCATTTTTGTTTTAATTCATGGGGGCCGGTGGAACCGCGGCACTCGTAATGATGATTTAATATCAACAAAACGTTTATATAAACTTGTGTTGCTATTATGGACTCACCCTATTGACAAGCTGCCACGCTTAATTAAGGGTTACCGGCGAAATCTTGGGAAACACAGATCAAAGGAAAGAGAACATTGAAAATATGCAAACGCATTATTCCCCAACAGCTATCCGTTGCCTTCTGCACTGCTAATTATATACCTGCAAGGGTACGTGCGTGAAGGAAATCGTTACATAAATGCCTGCCTATGCGTGATTCTCCTCGGCTCGGTCAGGTCGTGTTCACGATCTTGGTCCCTCGATTTTATGACGGTGCTCCCGAGATTAAACGCCCTCTACCTGACCTCATCTCATTGTCAGAAACCGCTTAGTCCTGTATAGGGTCGCGGTGAGCCAGAGCCTATCCCGGCCGACACAGGGCGCAAGGAAGGGATATACCCACGGTGGGACGCCAGTCCATCACCGGGCACTGCGGCCAGTTTAGTCTGCGAGCCAATTAATCTATGCAGCAGCGTGTTTTTTGGACTGTGGGAGGAAACTGGAGTGGACGGCGAAAACCCACGTGGACGCGGGTAGAACCTTACAAACTCCACACAGAAAGGCACCCGAGCAGAGATTCGAACCCGGGTTCGTCTTGCTGTGAGGCGACAGCGCTAACCACTGGGCCACATCGTGCCGCCCTCTCCTGACCGCAAAACAAATTCCGTTCATCTGCGCGAATGCGGGCAAACGGCCCTTTTTTTTTAAAGCGACCGTTACCACTGCCAAAAGGCGCGGCTCATGCGGCCTTTCAAGGGCGAATGAAATATCCGACGAGTGACCTATGGCTGAAAGTATATCGAGTTTTTCAAGCGTTCGTTCCGAGGGAACGTAAATCAATGTTGCTGCGTCGCTAAATCTGGCACTCGTGTGATTCCTGAGGTCTCGGATACCAGCCCCACATTCAGTTGTGACGGTCCAGTGGTGGGCAAACTCCCAGCACCGCTTACTCCACTTATCGGGTTATTTTTGCGCAGTGGCTGGTTCTTTGAGCTTAGGGTGGCTTAGTTGAGCGGGTTTGCCGGCAAGGTTAATCCAGACGTACGCAGTGTTTGCTAGCCCATGCTGTCACTGCAATTGCTGCAGGGTTTTGTAACTTCCCGATGTGAGAAAATATCTCCTGTTACCATTTTATTGGTTTCCAACCGGGGCCGGTGGCATTACTCTTGTTTGTCTCCCTCGCCGATTGCCCATGTGCCACTTTGGCAAATAGCTGGATTGGTCTCTTAACGTGATAGGCAGAAACGCAAACGGATAAATAAATCTTTTCGTATGGACAGGTCAGGGCCCATTGAAAATACAGAGGGGTGAGAAACGCAGCCAGCAGTATCGGGCTCACCTCTTGTTGTGGTTTGAGTCTAGCGGCCACTCTGGTGAATACTGTGGTCTGTCTTCAACGAGAAAATTGCAACGCTCTGCCCTCTTCCAAGTAATCCGTGAATGTCCTGCGGCGTCGTTCACACGAGTAACGAGTTGTGTGTCGGCATCACTTTTCAAATTTACAAACATTCTGGCCAAATTATTCGACTGGAATCCACAGTACATAGCAGTCAATGCTTGCTCCTGCCCAAAACTAGGCAGGGCCCTCGTGAAAAAATAGAAAAAGTCACGAGACATGGTGAGGTTTACCAGGGGAATGAAGCACAGTAAAAACAATCGGCCTGCCATTCAAGAGGATCACATTCGAAGCGGAGACAGAACCAAAACGTGGCGGTTAGCCGCCGGCGCGGTGACCCAGTGGGTAGCGCTGTCGCCTCCTCACAGCAAGAAGGTCCCGGGTTCGAATCTCGGCTCGGGAGCGGCTTTCTGCGTGGAGTTTGCGAGTTCTCCCCCCGTGTCCGCGTGGGTTTTTGCCGGGCACTCCGGTTTCCTCCCACAGTCCAAAGAACATGCTGCTGCATAGGTTGATTGGCTCGCAGACTAAATTGCCCGCAGTGCCCGGTGATGAACTGGCGTCACATCGTGAGTACATCCCTGCCTTGCGCCCTGCGTCTGCCGGCATAGGCTCCGGCTCACCACGACCCTGTACAGGACTAAGCGGTTTCTGACGATGAGATGAGACATATTCAAGCACAGCCCTTTTGTCAGTTTTTTTTATCCTAATTCACCGAGCCGGTTGGTGCAGGGTGGCAATGAGAGGAAGCATGGACCACGGAGCATAGAAAATACAGTACAACGATTGATTTTGCCGCACTGGCCTCTGCTGTTACAACGTCTTGCAAGCCAGCCTACAGCAACACGTGTTATACAACTGTGGTCGTCGTCTACTAACACTATTCTTCAGGCCGAATCCTCCTCGGCTTGCTTGGCGTGGTGAGGTTGGACGCAGTCTGTGACATTTGGTCAAGGTAACGTGCTCACGCCGGAGATTCTAACAGCGCGAGCGGTGTCGCAGTTTTTAAAGCACAACGAACATGTGATGCGCTTCAGACAAGTGCTCAGATTACGCGCGATGTCGGATTCGAAAGTATAAGGTGGCAAGCATTAACCCCAATCAATGACATTGGACTGAAAATGTAGATGCTAAAGGCAATTAAGTATTGCTTATATTCTCGTCAGGCGACGGGAATATAAGCAATACTTGGCGTGTTTATTTCATCTCTTGCTTAAATAGAGGAAAACACCACGGCCGGTGCTGCCATAGCCAGGGAGGGGGTACCGCTTGCTGAGTGTGAACGAGACGCGACATTGTCGTTCTAAGCACAGTTCTCCGCTCGGAGCGAAGCCGCCCCCCCCTCCTCGTTCTACCACCACCAGCTAGACACGGAGTGCAGATAACCCTCAGCGAGTTTTCAAACGCTGACGCGTTATCAGGCAGCCTGTACTCGCCGAGGTGAGCGCGATCGACTCAAGGGCAAATGTGTCTTCTTTGTGCTGTCACCAGCGGCAACGGAGGAGCGGTAGAGATGATCGGACACACCGCCCTTCCCCCCCCCTCACCGCTTTCGGTTTTTGGGTCCTGGTTTAAGTTTCCCCAACTCACGTGCCAGCTTGCACTTCCATCTCCGTTTACAAGCGGCTCCTTGTGCTGATACGTGAGCAATTTTTGATCTCCAGCTTTGCCCGAGCCACGAGCTCATAAACTGAACCTGTGTCCCGAATTTCAAAGGCGCTATTGAGCGCGGGTGCCCTGTTTTCATGAGATTTCTCATCATTTACAGAAGGCGTGTTTTTAAGGTTTGCTAAAATATCACGAGATCTTCTTTCTTGAACCTTCTGCAGCAAAGCCGGTCCCCTCTGATACTTTGGCCACCCCTGATCTTTTTCCTCGTTTGAGTTGCTGTAATTAAACTTCCTTCCTCCCGAACTCTCCTCCAGCAACGACTTGTCCCTGTACCGCTGACTTTTCCTCCGCTCGACACCATAACGCAGCTTTCTAGCATAGTCCCTCCTCAGCGTGCACACGTCAGCTAAATAGAACACCATGCTCCGTCACGCCAGACTCTTTATGAGTCTCTTCTCTCCTGCTCCGCTCCTCTCCTTCGCTGCTGCTGTGCTCGTCCATCTTATCAGTGGTACATTTTTGTTGCCGAGAGCCCATTTTTCACGGTAATTCCAGCTCTGATCTCTCAATCTTGCCCTGTGAGAGGATCTTTTTCCACGCTGGCATTTGGTCTGAAACAGAGCGAGTGCTGGCGCAGCAACCTTGCTTTGCAGACCTCCGAATGCGCCAATAATAATAATTAAAACAAATCAGAAGCGCGTATTTAGAAAATTAATACAGCGTGTAAATTTATACCCTAATATAATGAAATGAATTGCTAATGAGATTAATTCCTGATTAAAAAAAGTCAATTCCGTCTTCTTATATCTGCGCGGTTTAGCGGGTGAAAGAATATATTATTATTATACAAAAATAAAATACGGCTTAGAGAATCCTCGGGCTCTGCAGTGGGCTGCACGCGTCACGTGACCGCCCTGCTCAGACACACCAGGGACGGATGAAATTGCTTGTCTAGACTGCGTGGGGGGTTCATTTTATGCAAATTAAAGCGGCAGACCTCCGTTGCGATGAGGGCTCACACTGGAGTGCGCATTGAGAGGCATTATTAAGCGGATGTACAACTTGTCTCGAATATTGTTAGGTATCATTGCTCGCTTGAGGTGGAGATTTGGCACTCTTTCCTCGAGATTATTACGGGCTTTATATATATATTTGAGAACGGGCGCAACTACATTGGTGCGAGTTTATCTCGCGTTGCCGAGCGCATCGCGCGAGAATTCTCGTTCCGTATGCAAGTCAAGCAGCACAAAACCCACGCACGACGGAATTAATAACGAAATAACCAGCAGCCCATAAATAAAAATGCAGAAACAAAAATGTAAGCAGAGGCGATTGGGTGGCACAGGGGTCAGACCGCTCAGTCCGCACCACTGAGACCTGGGTTTGAGTGGGTTTTAGTTGCTTTGTGGTTAAAACCAGATTCTCAAGTCAAGTGACGTGGTGGTCTCAACCCCCGGTCACCAAAATAAAACAAACATTTGTTATTGACTTAATTTGGCTAATTTTCAGCTCTGAGAATATAAAATATCTATTTCGACTGTCGGGCAGAAATTGATTTAGCTCTGGCAGGGCTTGTGGGAAATTGCATTGCCCCTTATTTTGGAATAAAGTGCAATTGTTAAAGATTTCAGAAGTAGTTCTGCAATGTCTGCCACTACTTAGGTTGTTTTCTAACAGGGGTGGATGCGCTGCCTACTGCAACAGTTCTGAACAAACACTATCTGGAGACAAGACTTCTTTGGCACGACTGGCACAAGAGCTTCAAATCCCAGACAATGAGCAGGCATCACGTTGATCATCTGGCAAAACATATTTATTTTATAAACGGTTGTTCCTAATGAATGTGCACTGTCTCATGGTGTTAATATTCATGCAGTTTAATGGTCATATGGCATGCTTCGCTCATCAGCCCCAATGTTGTCTTGCCCCCGTGGATCCGAACGGGCCCATGCTTGACTTCATATGATGACGTTAACTCATTGAGTCAGCCTGTGAGTAACCTCATCTCATTATCTTAAACCGCTTAATCCTATATAGGGTCACGGTGAGCCGGAGCCTATCCCGGAAACACAGGGCGTAAGGCAGGAATACACCCGACGACGGGACGCCGGTCCATCGCCGGGCATTGCGGGACAATTTTAGTCTGCGAGCCAATCAACCTATCCAGGAGCATGCTTTTGGACTGTGGGAGGAAACCGGAGTACCCGGCGAAAACCCACGCGGACACGGGGAGAGCATGCAAACTCCACACAGAAAGGCACCCGAGCCGAGAGACTCGAACCCGGGACCTTCTTGCTGTGAGGCGTCAGCGCTAACCACTGCGCCACCGCGCCGCCCGTGAGTAACCTATAGGCTTTAAAGCTCTAAATGATGAGAGGAAACTCAATCATTGCAGAAAAATAATACATTCCTGGCTGGAAAACCATCATTTAGGCTGACAAACTATAATGTCCATAGTGCAGTTTTTTCTTTCTTTCTGGAAATGCTAATGGTTTAAAAATAAAAGCATCATAGCTGTGTGATGTTTACATATTTGCGTCTTTCTTGACAGCCACAGATGGCCAAGTGAAAGATCCTGTGACAATAATTATAATTTAATATTATTTTGTAATCGTGTCATTTTCAGAGCGGAGGTTTCACATGAAGTGCTGTGTTTTGCAGACAAGGCAAGTCTGCCAGAATGAGGCAATCTTGCAATGTGGATTGATGCAACGAAGTAGGGAGTGATTTATCACATTTTGCGAACTTTGGACCGTAAAGCCAGCTCAAATGGCTTACATTTTTCGAATAACATCACGGGATCATTTGACATCTAGTGGGAATAGGATTTTCTGGTTAATAATGTGCCTGCAGTATTAATCAGGGCGGCCACTTGCAACAAGCGGTGAAAGCCAAACCAAACAGCCGTGAGTTACTGTCAGCGTGCTGAAGTGCTTGTGCGGATTTGCAAAAGCAAACAAACAAATAAAGCTCCTTTTTTTTTACTGTAAAATTTTGTACAATACACGTTGTATTGTGTAATAAGTAAAACAGGTTTTTATCACTTTTGGCAATTATACAGGTGATCTTAAAACACCAAAATAGACACATTTCACAATGTGTCTAGTTTGCAAAAGCCACACATACTTGTGGCAAAAATATGCAAACAGGAAGCTTTGATAAGATCTTAACACCTGTATAATGGCCAGAAAAGGTAAAAAAACCTGTTTTTACTCATTACATATGTACACTGGCAAAAAGTACCCACGTTGCAGTTTAACACCTGGTGCATGGCCTTCATCAAATTGCCTTAGAGGTGGCTGGCATGGCTTCCCTGCCGGCCACGCAAGGGTGAGGTGGCCCTGCTGACTCGTGCCCGGGGATCGGGCCCATTTCCTACCATACAGTTTAGCGTGCTGTCGTCTGCCGCTTCGCCACGCTGATTAATGTGCCTCGCGCACGTGGCCTGATTTAATATTCCGAATATATGCGTGCGTGTTTGCTGGGGGATTGAATAATTGGACCTCCTTCAGGTGGGGGAGGAGGAGGAGGAGGGGGGTTTGGTGTCGGCGGTGCTGTAACCGCTGGCGAAGATGATGAAGATGCCATTATACCGGCGTTTCGCTCTCGAGAGTAAGGATCGCGTTGCGCCCGGACAGATTTGTGGCGAGAAAACTTTTTAACGATTGATTTCCGCCCTTCACCCGTCCCCCCCCCCCCTAAAAAATCCCAACTGAGTAGGCAGCTTAATAAAGCCCCCTGCGAAAAAGAAAGGAGGTTTAATTATGCTGTAATTGTGATGTGTGCTTGAATTGCAAGCTGGGAGTGTGGTTTTTTTTCTCTCTCTCTGCCCTGTGCGTCACTGCCCCGGGCACGAGGCGCAGGTTTGGGTGATAACGCCGATACAGTGTTTTTGGCGCATTTAATGGTTTTTTTTTCTGATCATACCTGACGTGCCCTCCTAAAACATTCCTAGTAATTACGTGATAAACAATAATGGCCTTGATGCGCGGTACTTTGTGAAGCCTGACTGAGCGTGAGGATGCATTTTCAGGAGTGTTTTGCGTTTGGGATTATTTTTTCAGTGAGTGCTGTTTGGCTTGTGATAGGAAAAGCACGATTTCAGACCACGATTAATCCTGTACAGGGTCGTGGTGGGCCAGAGCCTATCCCTGGCCGACAGAAGGCGCAGAGGCAGGGGGGGAATGTGAAGAACGTGGCGCCGGTACATCGAAGGGCACACTTTTTAGGCCAATTAACCTTGGCAGCAGCGTGTCTTTGGACGGTGGGAGAAAACTTGAGTACCCGACAAAAACCAACGCGGGCACGGGGAGAACTCGCAAACTCCACACAAAGGAACCCGAGCCAGGAATCGAACCCGGGACTTGTTGTGAGGCGACAGCGCTACTCACTGCACCACTGCGCTGCACCTTCACGAAATGTTAATGTGTAAAGCTCCGCACAAATAGATTCAAAATTCCATGTGTTATTGCCAATTCTTGGCCTGACTTAAAAAGTAGGTCAGAGGCAGCTGTAGGTTGTATAGTTGCAATGATTGACAAGATTTATCATGCTGCTTAGGGTTAAGCGATCCACAATATAAGTATGTTTTAGTAACCTTTAATCTTACAGCAACTAGTGCAGAGCACAAAGAAATACCTTAATGGTAAATACAATTATAAAGCATGGGAAATGGATATCGCAACAGTCGTTATCTCTTGAACGAATAATACTATCTTGTATTGTGAAAAATGCTATCGTGGCACATCTAGAAACATGGTGACAGTTGACAAGCTTTGGAGGCTTTCAATTTGGAGATTGTCTGAATCGAATCTGCTTTGACAGAATAATTATCATCATTAGACTTGATCTATCTGTTCACTGCTGAATGAGGGCCTCCCTAAGCTATTATCATCCCCAGTGTTGCAATGCAATTTTTCATAGATTGCCTGCGCAAGGGGAGCAGATACGTCGTGATTTAGTTTGGAGTGTTTTTCACTTTGAATGGGCAAAGGTCTCTTCCTAGATGGTGTTAGTCATTTGAGTTATTTGACCATACTCTACCATGTTGGTCAGTATGGTTTTGACCGCTTCCAGATATCATTCATTATTGATATTAGCCGTCGGACAGGTATCAAAACTCGGGTCGCTGGATTTATTGCACGTGCGTTCACCAGTGCACCACCGTTTCCCCGTCCTACCACTAATACAATATGAAGATTGCTTCCAAAAGCTGTGTCCATCGATCCTCCCTCTCTCCTTCGCGGCGTTTCGCCGCCCACGCTGGAGGCATCCTCAGAACGCCTAAGGATGCCTCTAACGTAGGCGGTGAAACGTCGTGAATAATGAACGCAGATAATGTGGTTGAATGCTCCGGTGGAATGTCGGTGATTTATTCCAGTAATACCTGCATTCACATCTACTCACTGAGCCATAAATTGTTGTCATTACCAGCGCCGCACTGTATCCGCCAAGTGGGTAAGCCAGTATAAATAGTAAGCTATCGTCAGTCTCCGTGGTAACATCAAAGAAACCTCCAGCAAAGCCTGTTGCTGGGGCTCAAGCACTACGGCTGGGTAACCTTCAGTGGGTCGTCGCTTAGTGGGAGGTCGCTCATGCCCCTGCGCTGCCCTCAGCGTCTGGAACTGCCTTCCCCCAGACATCCGTGCTGTCAACCCCCTTCCCTTGTTCAAAGTCTAAGCTCAAGACCTTCCCCTTGCTTCCTCTGCCTATGACTGGCTGCCTCTCTCTCCCTAAGTGAAATAAACACGCCCGCTGTTTCTGCGCAGCATCTGCTGATGCGGTCACGTTTAGACATCGCTATGCGGTACAAATCCGCGGCGCGTCGCATCGACTTGCACAGACTTGCATCACAAACCCATAAACGTGTGTAAGAGGCCGGGCGGCACGGTGGCCCAGTGGGCAGCGCTGTCGCCTCACAGCAAGAAGGTCCCGGGTTCGAATCTCGGCTCGGGTGCCTTTCTGTGTGGAGTTTGCGAGTTCTCTCCCCGTGTCCGCGTGGGTTTTCGCCGGGTGCTCCGTTTTCCTCCCAGAGTCCAAAAACATGCTGCTGCGTAGGTTAATTGGCTTGAAGACTAAAATTGCCCGCAGTGTCCGGTGATGGACTGGCGTACCATCGTGGGTATATCCCTGCCTTGCGCCCTGTGTCTGCCGGGATAGGCTCCGGCTCACCGCGACCCTGCACAGGACCTAGCGGTTTCTGACAATGAGATGAGACGTATGGAGGCCTGTAGCCTCTTGCAAGAGACCCACGGGCTCGCATATAAAACGTCCGTGGACTTGCATAGAATGCGTATCTTATTATTATTTATAAACAATAAAATATGCCCAGCGTCTCCATGCAGCGTAGGGCGATGCGGTCGCATACAGACGCTGCATTAATGCACAATAAGTCGCGTTGTCTTCTTTCGCCGTGGGGGGTTTTTTTCTCTCCTATATTTTGAGTTCGGAGTTCAGGCAGGAGACGCTGCAACCAGCGGTGGCGCTAGAGTTCACACAGGAGACGGACGTGGCCACCAGCCGATGTCTCTGGTGCGCCCCGATTCACGGCCACCCCCCCCCCTCCTCCCAAGCCTCGTGATTGAATCGTCGCGATGTAGGGCCATGAATTGATTCGAAGCTCGGCTCTTGTTTTGTAACGTTACACTGTGTGTTGTATTGCACTTTGTGTACGAAGACAAGGATGGTCTCAGCAAAACAATTACAGTAGGAGATCGATAATCGCTATGTGCTTTCCAGTCAAGTAATTTGTGGGCGATTTTTTTTACATTTGGGAAATTTCCACGATGACATTGGCACGCAATGGCCTCGTCTTCTTCGAATGACCAGATCTTCAATGTCTTCAGTGACACAGTACAGTGTGCTTAATGCACCCGCAGCAGCCTATAACCACCTGTTTCATGCATCTGGTGGTCGCTCGTTCAAGCGCTCTGCGCGTTAATTAAGCCCAGCTCAGCTCCTGAGATCGGACGCATATTGCATGGATCGTTCATAGTCGCAGAGCGTGTCATTCGCACCAACCGTGGTCAATCCACCGCTGGATTGAGAGCCTTCCCAAGTCGCCATCTCGCACCATCTTCCGTATAAACCGTGCAGACAGATATTCTCCGACAGTCTACTCGATGCACGTATCGTGAGCTTACGCAGCGATCTTGATCAGCGAGCCTGTATTATTGCACCCGGAGTCACTTGCGATCCCCCGTGCCTCCGCCCCACAAGGAGAGAGAGGCGTAAACCGATTCCCATATGCCGCACCAGCAGCGGGCTGCTCAGTATCTTGTTCTCATCTTGCAGCGGCTGGTATTGAGTTTGCACCTGATAAACGCTGCAGGGGCAATCTGCCGAGATTACCCAATCGAATTAGCTCATTAAAACGCTCGAAAAAACGTACACCATCGCTGCAATTGCATTATGGCCTCGTGGTGATATTTTTTTTGGATCACTCCTCCACTCTGCCATAAAGCCTCTCTCTCCCCCCCCCCTCTCCGGGCTCCACGTTTCTATGCTTGTGCCGCTATGCCCTGGGGGCAAAGTGCGTGACGGCGCGCCGATTCTCCTGTGGCTGTGGTGGTGGTGGCGGCGGCGGCGGCGGCAGCACTTGTGGGTCTCCGGCGCAGGGACCGTGCGCATGCCTCATCTCATTGAGCGCGGCTCAGACAATTCGGGCGCCGTTGGCCCACACAGTCGGTTGATGACAAGCGTCGGGGTTGTGTCGCTGCGCTGGCCGTTCACCTGCGGTCGCGGGGTGGGTGCGGGTGCTTACATCGCGGGATCGTGATGTGGGTAACGCTGTCGCCTCCTCCTCACAGCAAGAAGGTCCCGGGTTCGAATCTCGGCTCTCGTGCCTTTCTGTGCGGCGTTTGCATGTTCTCTCCCCCCGTGTCCGCGTGGGTTTTCGCCGGGCACTCCGGTTTCCTCCCACGGTCCAAAAAAAACATGCTGCTGCATAGGTTAATTGGCTCGCAGACTAAATTGCCCGGTGATAGACTGGCGCCCCATCGTGGGTATATCCATGCCTTGCGCCCTGTGTCTGACGGGATAGGCTCCGGCTCACCACGATGAGATGGTTGATGAGGGTTAGGCTGTCATCCAGCAGTGGCTCGACCATGGCTACCCAGTCCGTCGAGAGTGAAGTGCATTGGTGCACACAACAAACAAAGCTCAATGCATAACACTGTTCGCAAACGAAACAAATATATAATCGGCGACGTTTTGTGCATTGACCCTTTTTCTTTATCATCTCCTTGCGATGAAGTACCATTGCCCGAAACTTTATATGAGCAAACTATCCTCATTTTAGAGCAACGTAAGTGACAAATGTGTTGAGTTAAAGGTATTCAAAACAGCAATGTCTTTATTTCATGCGTGGATTGTCTGGGCTGACAACGTGAAATATATTTCTGCACCCAGAACACCAAGTCTAGTATACGCGTTGCATCGACTGTGACTACTGATCTCATCTCATTGTCAGAAGCCGTTTAATCCTGTACAGGGTCGCAGTGGGCCGGAGCCTAACCTGGCAGACACAGGGCGCAAGGCGCGGATATACTCTCGATAGGACGCCAGTCCATCACCAGGCACTGAGGGCAATTTAGTCTGCAAGCCAATTAACATATTCAGCAGCATGTTATTTTGGACTGTGGGAGGAAACCGGAGTGCCCGGCGAAAACCCATGCGGACACGGGGAGAGAAACTCGCAAACTCCGCACAGAGAGGCACCCGAGCCGAGATTCGAATCCGGGACTTTCTTGCTGTGAGGAGGCGACAGCGCTACCCACTGGGCCACCGTGCCGCCCGTGACTACCGATCATAGCCATATAGCGCCTAATTCAAGGTTACCAGTGTCCCAGAAAAATATTCCTAAAGAAATTAATTGTCCGATGACGTCGCTCGCCTTTGTTGCGAACAATGGCTTCCCCTTGGCCTGTCTCTCTGTGGCTGTAGGGCCCCATGCTAAGCGAGTGGGAGTCGGGAATCTTACCGATGTGGGGTGTGTGGGGGGGTGGTGAGGGGAAGGATTGCTTTAGGTAGGGGGGTGGCAGTTCCGAACTTTCAAGCTCTTGAAATACAACCCCCTACGTAATAACAATAATAATTGCACTTCTAGGGCGCTTTTCACCCGAGGGTCACAAAGCGCTGCACAGAGCTGCGGAGAGAACGGCCACGTCAATAGCAACGACATTAGAACGGAAAATCAGCGACGATAACTTTTTTGGGTTTTTTTTTTTTACAAAAAATAAAATAACAAACTAATGAATAACAAAATAAACAATAATGAATAACAAAATTAACAATAATGAATAACAAAATAACGTCCCGTATATTTTTGCTTCTTCTGATGAATCGACAAAAGATCCAGTCTTCAGCTGCTCAAGGGGGAGCGATCTCCACCTACCGCTCACATTTTTACGCGTTTTACGAAGCCTCAGGGTTAGGATTTCATCTTTGCACAAATTGCTGCTGTGAGTTTGTATAATTGTGCAATCTTGTGTATTGCTGTTTGTTTTAGGATTACGGCGAGAGTTTCATCTTTGCACAATTATTTTTTCTCCGAGTTTTTTTTATTTACCCTGGGTTTTAAAGCATTGTTGCTCTGGTCAGTTTGAGCGTTTGTTTTGTGTTGCAGGAGTCCCGCATCCAGAGCTTGCAAGCCCACTGGCTATTTTCTGCCGCAGTAATAAACATGGATCGTGTGTGTCTCACCGAGTTTGCAAGGCTAGTGGATGAGGTGTGCCGTGTCGAGATAGAGCGGCTTGTAGCATCGGCTTGTAGCGTGTGCTGATCAGCGTGGCATAGTTGGTACTTTGATGAGACATCACCGAAACGCTTCTTGTGCTGGTGAGTGATACGTTTTTTGAGATATAATGTAACTCCTGTTATCCATGCCCATGTAGGAACCACTATGGTTAAATCCTATCATTCACGCTGCTTACCCTTCCAAATAAAACCAGATAACAAACTTAATTCGCTGTAACGTCGGGGTTTCTCCTCCTCATGTTATCCACAGGTGATGTGGCTGTGGTAAGAGCCAGCAGTTTGCCAGTTGAAATCCTGGCTGCGGGTTGACAACTGATCATCCCCCAGTGGTTGCTAAAGTGAGTGCCCCTTCATGAGGACGTCAGCAGTCATTTCCTGTGGAGTCACTCATCCCGTTCGTAGGAATGCAGAGTTTCTACCTCTCGCTCAGGTCTTCAGAGAAAAGATGACTGCAGCAGTGTTCGTTTTAGCAAGGGATCCCTTTGACTGAGACGCATCCTTTTGCTCAGATTATCGGAGGAATGGAATTTGCGGATAACAGGAAAAAGCCACACATTAATTCGGCGGTGGTGGTAGCGGCAGTGGCGAATAATGACAAGATGGATAACCGGAGGGGTAATGGAGTAACTTAAGGGCAGACGAGATAGATGCATTTCAGCTGCAGTATCGCATTAGCAGGGAGGTTGTAATTACTCCTTCACAATAATGACTGCTTAAGAGAACGTCAGTAATTTTTTACTTCACATTTATTTCTGCCAATCACAATTAAGCCCGCTCGCCCTACCGGGGGCCCAACACACCTGGTGAAAGTGAAACCCACGCAGCCGACCCTGACCGTCGGTCCCTCGCACGAGCTTCCCGTGGGCAGACGGCGCTCGGCACTAGCGGCGAGGGGGGCCCGGGAAACGTCCGTGCGCCAATGGATTGCCGGTGGCTGGCCGCTGATTGATGCTCGCATTTGTATTCGTGGCGAGGGCCCCGC